>OZ024791.1:7141883-7319383 GCA_964017065.1 Haliclona indistincta
GAGCTGTAGCTGGACACCAGGTCCCAGTGTACCCACGCATGAGACCACCGGACAAGACTTCTACTCACTGGATGCTATCCTGTCTTCTCATCAGCGAGTGCCATGTCGGGTTGAGCAGTCATTGTACCGCCTGGGTTTCCTCAATACCAACTCGTCTGAGGAGCACCTCTTGCCAGGGACCAAGCTAGAACTGCCGCTATGGCTAGCTAGAGGATTATGCTCTCGCCGTAGACAGATTATATCGATCCAACTGCCAAAACAGTACCGTATGACACAACGCACAATACTATCAGCAGACGCTAGTGTGGCTGATCTGCATCGACTGGGACCCTACTACTATAGCGCAGGGGCTCAATTGTTAGCAGTGGAGGGAGAAGAGGAGAGAGCTGATTTGTCCCGATCTCTGCTGGAGGTGAGAAACTGAGAACCATCAATAATCAGAGGGTCTAACTATCTCCATTTGACAGACGTTCCTGAATCGTCTCCCACAAATATTCGATGTCTCACTCAATGCTTATCAGAGCGACACTAACTCACTAACCAAGTCAATGGACGAGGTTGAAAGACATCTCTACTCACTTGGACAAGAGACAGTCTATCAACAAAAGAGCTGGGAAACTGGACATGGTCACATAATGCAACCATCACTACTGGTAAAGAACTCTCGCAAGAGGAAGAGACTAGACAGTGACTTGACAGACGGAAAGAGCTAATACACAACATGAATCATGTAATTATCATGTATCTGTTCTCTGGCGTTTTATTCCAACGCTAGTAGGGTGGGTGTGTCTTCCGTTCATAGCGGGCAGGGCAGTAGCAATGTCAGTCTCAAACTGATTCAGCAGTCTATAGTGTTGCTGTATGCAAGTGGCAGCTATGGAACCCAGTAGTGACGGATGACCAAGAGCAGCACGGAGTGTGACGGGTATGGATAGACACCTGTTGCAACAGGAATACAACAATGTTGCACACATCATCGCATCTTACCTGCTCACAACTTGAGTGAAATGCACAGAATACTGCCCCTCGCCTTCTCCTACACACACGTATACACTGAGTGGAGGCGTTTTATCAGCGGCTATGATGAATTTGACTACAAAAAGAGTGAGTTTATGATATGTTGGTCACTAGCTGCTCACCGGTCAGTGATAAACTGCCATTAGATGACATTAGGTCGGTGGAGGCTGAAACTGACTCGGGAGGACAACTATTGATCGACCAATGAATCTCATTGTTATCCTTCATGGAAGATCCTGTAGTGTAATGGTTACTTCGGAGAAGACTATAGACCATAGTACTAACCGAATTTTCGAGATATGCGAGTGAAACAGCTAGACAGTAGAACATTGTATAAAAGCTGCTGTCGCAATAACTACAATACAATTGCTTGAATAATGTAACGGCAGAGAGCTCTTCACTTACGCTGACAATGGTAGTGACTTGAGCTGGATGAAGAAAAGGTACTTTCGAATGCGGCAGCAGCACACCACGAGCATGTGGAGGAGGTGTGGCTGAGATAGCGATGTCATAGTGATGTACTTCACCAGGTAAGCACTGTATAAAGGCACCCATGAAAGAAAGATAGAGTATAATGGTCACGTACCACAACATGATGGTGCCGTTCCTTGGTAGTGTCAGCAGCAAGCCCCTTCTCAGTCAGCAGTAGATGGCCGATATGAGGCCCTGTCAGATGCTGCACATTCGACTCTACAGCAACATCATTTCTAGGTCATGCGATACAGTGACAGTCAATATACCTGCTCCATAGACTGCCTGGTGAAGCTGATTCATCACTGTACCACACACTGGCAGCTTCATACTGAGCACTAGCACTAGAGTTAGAGGAACAGCTACAGTGCTTTGAGGCGCATGAAATGAACCCTGCACACGACTGTACGAATGTGAACAAAACTGAAAGAGGCACAAGGCACTCACTCGAATAAATTTGCATCCACAGAAAGTCGGTACAGTTGAGCACTTCGCTCCACTAGCACATCAGCTGATACTCCGATGGAATCAGTCACATTCTGTGCTATTACACAATAATTATTATTGCTTGACAAGTAAACCACTTCTCACCAGTGCTGCCAGTAGAGGTAAAGAGGTCAGCTTGATGTACAAGATCAGCAGGCAGCAGAAAGAAGGTCAACTTTAGAGGCAAACCTGCACGAGTGTATCTCAAGACTATAATCCATTACTGCTTACCAGCATTTCGTGGTGTGACCAACCCTAAAGGATCCAGCATGATTCTCTCGTACAGCATTATTCGATTCCTAGCTTGAAAAAACACATCCAGTGAAATACGAATAACCATTTCCTCCTTACCCTGTGTGCTGAGCTACGCCTGCTACGGTGAGAAACACCTGTTCAGTAGCCGACAAAACTTGAACTAGTTTCTCTCTCTCCTGGCTACATAACGAATGCACACAACAATAGATGGTTTAACAAGTAAAGCAGTTCATATTACCCTACCTTGGAGCTTGGGAGTACATATCAGTGAGTGCTTTGAGATGACGATCAAACAAAGCATATTTATAGGTACGGAGTAAGTTGGTAAGTGTACCAGAATCCTTTAAAAGTAAAAATAATAAATATTTGAAGAAACCAAGTGAGCATGTACTTCCTGCAGAGATCCCTGTGAATGGACCAATCTGACTGACTGGACTGTTCCATTCTCTTCAAGGCACACTTCAACATAGTACGCCTCACAACTGAGAAACACTGACACAACATGAGTCGTCTGGCTACGCTGCAGCTCAAAGGACAAACTATTGCGAATAGATTAAAAAAAATTCAATCAGACTTCTACTCACTTCACTTTCTGTGCAGAAAACTGTAATCGCTGTTGTACTCCCGACACTGAGCTGTCTGGGAGAAACTATCATGAAACTTCCCATCTATTCTCACCTTGTGCCTCCTCTTGCAGATAAACAATTGCATCTTTCAATTTTCTTCTAGTCTCCTCAGCTTGAGCTAACTAAGGGTTGACACACGTGGTTAGGCTTATCTAGAAGAGTAGACAGACACGCAAAGAAACAAACCTGGATGCTACTGGTGCCTGAATGAAAAGTTTGTTTCATCTGCTGAGCAACTGCACAGCGGTTGCGAATCAGTTCTGAAAGCTCGCGGATTTTAGCATCTTCAGACACTGCCGCCATTTTCAATGACAATCACGTGATCTTGTTTGAGGGCGTGGTGTAAAAAGAAAATGGCTGCCCGTCTGGTGAGCTCGTGTCGCTTGCCCATCCATCGGATGCGGCTACTAGGTAAGTTAGTTGTATAAAGTCTCTTTTAATAGTCACATTGATTCCTTATAGCATTGCCTGTTGCTCAAACACGAGTGCAGAGCACTTCTGCTGAGTCTCTATCTCAAACTGGGAAGATCAAGGAGAATGAATCAGGTGAAATTATGAAAGACAAAGTATAAATTCAATTGAGTCTGGTTATTTGCAGGCTTAAAAAACCTAATTGTAGAGAGGTTAGGTGTTACAGGCCCATGGACATTGGGTTTGGGCTTGACCACATTGCTGGTTTCCAAGGAAATCTATGTGTACAACGAAGAGGTAAAATTAATCTTGTTTAGGGACTAATCTATGCTGATCTCTCCAGACAATAGTTGCCTTTACATTGTTTGGCGTGTTGGCTTATTTCATCAGAAAATACGGACACGAAGCAGGGAAATATCTCGACGAACGTTCACAAGTAAGGAATCATGCACAAAAAGACGCCATCATACATTTTGTTTCCACAGAAAATTCTGGACATTTATCAAGGCAACAAAAAATCCGAGATGGATAATATTGATATGCAAATTGCTGCACAAGAAAGCTATGAGAAGATTCTTACCTACCGAACTGAATTCTTTGATATTCTGAGGGTAAGAAATGAGTTTATGGAAAGCGCCTAGTGATCCACTCTTCTCTTGCACAGGAGAATGATGCGATGGAAAGAGAAGCAAAGTATCGTCAACAACTGGCTGATGTACAAACTGCTGTGAAGCGCCGATTCGATTATCAGCTCCAGCTTCAGCAATTAAAGCGACAATTTGAGCAGCGACAACTTGTTGGCTGGATAAAGGACCAAGTACTAGAGTCTGTGAAAAGCAAGCCGGTATGTTGGAACTGTCTTGCCTCACAGCAACCATTATTGTGACTCTTGCAGGATGAAACATTACCACAGTGCATGGCAACAATCAAGAGGCTATCGGCTGCCAACTAAAGAACCGCTCTTATAGGCTATAGAATATGTATTCTCTGATGTATGTATGTAGGCTAGGAAAATTATGGGCGTGTTAACCACACCCACAATGAAGCGTGTTTTGTTGAACTTCGTGCGGCGTTGTAGCCATTCGTCTGCCGGTCAGTTGAAGGATGGAGTATTGCTGAGGAATCGTGGACTAATCGAGGTGACTGGAGTGGATGGGAGGCTTCTGGTGAACGGTCTATCAACAGCTGATGTGCTGTCAACTCCTCCATTGGCTCAGTACAACATGTTTCTAAACGCACAGGTACAAATAACAGTATCACACACATTATTTTACTGTGAGCCGCACAGGGACGAGTACTGTACGACAGTTTGATATACCATGTAAACGAGGAGAGGATGTTGATTGAATGCGACAAGATGATTGAACGAAAACTCCTCAATCACCTCAAAATGTACGCCTTGCGCAAGAAAGTTAGCTGAATAATATTAATTGCACTGCCATACAATACTTTGGACAATGATTTTAGGTCATCGTGCAGTTGTGTGCTAATCTATCTGTTATTGCGGCTCCTGCAAACATTCAGCCACACCCATCGTGTGTTCTAACTACTCCTGATCCAAGACTCGAGTGAGATCAATTATTTTGTACCTTTCTTGCTCACTTTAATCTTTTGTGAAGGAGTCTTGGTCAGCGGTTCATTGCACCAGGTACGAGTTCACATCTCATACTTCACTATCAATTATGTTATGGCAGCAGAAGGCAGCTATGAGTCGAGGTGTGATGACTATCATCAGTTTAGACTAAGGATGGGTGTAGCCGAGGGAGCCTACGATATTCCACCTGGTCAGCTACTGCCGTTTGAACTCAACCTGGACTATCTGCAGGGAGGTGTGTGTGTGTGTTTGTGTTTGAGCTGACATGATGTGCTATTCTGCAGTAAGTTTCACAAAGGGATGCTATCTGGGACAAGAGCTGACCGCTCGCACACACCACACTGGAGTGGTAAGGAGAAGAGCAGTGCCTTTAACTCTGCAAGAAAGGTGCAACGATATTTATTATTCATACATACTTGATTATGTTCATCAGTTCATCAGGCATTATGATACCCTGGGGTAGTAATATACTTCTGGAGTCAGGAAAGAAAGTAGGTAAGGTGCTGTCTTATGCAGGATCTTGTCTGTTGGGAATATTACGACTGCCTGACGTGTGAGTTACCAGCTAATCGTCTTCTGTGCCTGCAACCTCTCAATGTTGGCTGCAGTGAGCAACATGAGCAAGTATGTGTGGAGACTCCAGAAGGACAGCTGGTTGCTGCGAGATGGTTCAGACCAGACTGGTGGCCTGCAGTAACTACTGAATAGCGTTGATTACAGTGTGTGTATTTAAGTTATTGTCACCATTTGAAAAGTGTCAAATTGTGCTGCTAGATATGGCGGTTGCCAAACCGAATGCAGCGCAATTCAAGTTGCCTCATATTGAGCATCCTTCTTTGCGACGTTCGTCAGTAGAAAGCAATTCGTTTGCGCTGCAGGGGAGCAATGTTACTACCAAGAGAGGTAAATGAAACGTGATTGCAAGCAATCAGTGCTAACTGTGTGTTTCTGCGACACACGTACAGCTCGCCCATCCTCGGTACCAGCAGCTCTCTCGGCAGCCACCCTGCAGAAGGCTCCACCGTTTCGTGGCAACGCACCTAGATTGGACGATTCGCTGTATGCAGCACTGGAATTGAAGCTGAGGACTAAATGGTTCCTTACTTTGAAGAACGCCTTTAGTGCGTTTGATCTGCTGCAGAGAGGGTCAGTTTCAAAGGAAGCGCTCTATAGAATTTTGTGCAACACTCTTGACCAAGGAGTGACCAGAAAACAATTCATTCAGCTAATGGAAAGGTCAGATTACGAAGAATGTCACACTAAGACATTATTTGTCTTGTCCTCAGACTCCGACTTGCTCACAAGCAGCAGATTGGTTTTCTGGAGTTCCTGAGCAAGTTTCAACTAAAGCCTAGCTCACCAGCTCATTGGATGGGATCCCTTGGTAGGGGTGGTGCTTCACGTACACTTTCTGCAGCTCGGATTCATTCATTGTTACACGAGAGAGCATCAAAATGGTTCGTTGATCACTTTTCAAAATCTTGCATTTTATTATCATTGCCGATAGGCAATGATATGTAGGGATGACATCGAATTAAGATGTATTTTCTGTAGTGATGACATGTCCCAGTTCATGCCACGACTGAAAGAAATTGTCACCAAAGAAGAGTTGTCAATGGCATTGAATAGCTTTTCTATTCCATCAACAAGTGAAGAGATCGACAAACTCTGGCTAATGTATGACGTGAACAATTGCACTGCATTAGTCAATAAGCATTTTGTTATTTATCTCCAGGTACGATCCATTAGGAAAAGGAGAGTTGTTGCGTGGAGAACTCATAGACCGAATCACAATGGAACCAGGGAAATACACCCATACTACAAGCAGACCAATGACTACTTGCAGTAGATCAATGACCAGCAGCTCCAGTCGATCAATGTCCAGACCAACTACCACCTCAAGCAGACCAACCAGTGAACAGTACAGCATCAGTAGACCGACCAGCACAGCAACCAGCACGACAAGCAATGATAGTTGCTGCAGCAGACCAATAAGTAACTAGCTGTAGTATGGTTGGATATGAACTATTGATGTTTTATTCTCTCTAGGTGTGCAACTAAAGCCTTTACCATCACCTCAAACCAATAAGCTTATAAACCACTTGAGAGAGAAGCTTGCTGATAATGGTACTTCACTACTTCATACGTTGCAGAGTATGGATGAGAAACAATCTGGCATGGTACAATATGTGCACGATGTGGTGGTCGTGACTTACCATATGCATTAGGTGACGTCGATTCAACTGTGCAGTGCTCTCCAGCTCAATGGTATTCCATTAACACCGGAACAGACCAATCATCTTCTAGAGCAGCTGGGTGTCTGCTACACTGTACCAGTAGACTATACGAAGCTGCTACACCAGTTAATGACTACCACTAATACCAGCCTGCCTAACACTGTGCTCACAGCAACAGGCACTCAGTATGTGAACATATCAACAGCCTCATACATGCTTGAGATCCTTCATCATACAGGTTTCAACCTACTAAGAAAGGTCGAGCATGTCTATCCACAGGAGATGCTCAGACTAGAATAGTGTGTCTACTGAATGCTAATTTCATGAAGCTGTTGGCTGAGTTCAGGTACTGCAATGGTACACTAAAACCGCATATCGTTTGAAACTTTGGATACAGATTTGCAGATCCAAAAGCTAAAGGGCTAGTCACCAGACAGCAGTTCATTAGCACACTGCAGCCATTAATTCCACCATCAACTCACCATACTCTTGAAACCCTTGCCGACAGCCTGCAGATAGAGCACAGCTTCATCCCTTATCCCAAGTTCCTAGCCATGTTCGAGCATATTGCCCCTCAACAATCTCCTGGTCATAGCACTGCTAATGCAACTCCTGTACTAAGAGAGAAATCAGCCGTAGCACATCACGTATGTCATTGTGTGATTGGTGGTGTAATCGTATTTATTTCTATTTTAAACAGCTTTTGACTGGTCTCCATCGGCTAGCAAGAGAATCACCTCATCAGTTGCTTAAAGTAGGTTCGGTTTCACTGTTAAAAGTGAATATTTCTCATTCTCACAGGCCATGACTGATCAAGATGTAGGCAACACAGGTCGACTCACTCAACATGATTTTCAACAGCTGCTGTTTTGGTATGTGCAGTATTGAGTGTATTATACATTATTCACATGCTTGCACACCAGTATGGGTCTACCAGCATCACTCAATATGGTGGAGATGGTGTGGTCTCGCCTCTGGAAGAACAAGTACGGCACGGTTGATCATGCTGAGCTGATCAGGCACTTTGGTCGACAGCAAAAAGGTGTTGCACACAGCAATCACAGTCGAATATCAAGAATGTCTAGCAGTAAAAAATATAAGAAGCTGAAAGCAGTAGTAAGTCAAGAATTTCGCAGATGTACGCTTTTATTGTTGTCATGCTAGCTCGCCCAGCATATTCCTGTATTGGAGACAATGCTAGAGCAGTGTGACACCCACCACACTGGATACGTACCTGTGGACGTATTCCAACATTCACTGCAGCAAGTGTGTCCTGGACAGATATCACAGGAGCAGCTGAACACCATAACAGCTCACCACTTGGATCCCTCTATGGGGAACGTGTCTTACTACACTATGCTGGACTCACTTATTCCACCAACTTACATCATGGGCAACAATCTAATGGAGCTACTAGCTCAACACCCAACCACATCAGTTGCGACATTCAACCGCCCCAATGCTGTCTCAACTTTCCCTCAGCACGGGCTTCCGGGAGCTTGGGCTCAATTACAGAAAAAGGTCAGTTCTTCTTGCAACACAAGCTAAGTATACATTTTTGTCTACAGCTTGTTAATCAGTGGAGGAGCTTTCGGCGTTCTTTGGTGCACTACGATCCATCGGGTTCAGGACATGTTCCTGCTCAGGTTTTTTTGGCTGTGTTGCAGAGGCATGGAGCAGAGTTGAGCGATAACGACAAGCAGACAGTGGTCACTAACCTGGATCCACAGTGCACTGGTGCAGTAGACTACGCTAGATTTATTGAAATGCTGTCATAAAGTAGCAAACTGAGTAGTATAGTGATATGATGGTATTACGATAGTGCAGGCAGGACATACACACACACACGGATATTGTTGTCAATCAAGTTTTTTTCCTCTTAGCTGTTGGTAGAACAATGTCAGAATGTTGAGAGTCAGAGTGAGTGGGTACAGTAGAGGCATGTTCTACACTCCTTTTCTCAACAACAACATCCTGTCTACAACCTTCAGTATCTTTCCTATCCACTGTCCCATTCTCTCTGATGTCTTCTTTCTCCTCTTCTCTGATATCTTTGTCTCCTTTGCTATCTTCCTTTTCTTCGTCTTCTTTCTTATCTTTCTCCTCTTCTCTGCTATCATCCTCTTCTTCAACCACAGGTTCTTGTCTTTCTTCTGTCCATATACCACCATTGAAAAGATACACACGGGATCTTGGTTGTGTGGAAGTAAGAGCTAAAGTATAGCACATCATCATTAGGCATATCAGATCACAGAGCAAACTTACACTCAACTGGTGTGGTCACTCCAATATCATGCAGCCAGTCGTCTCCGAGTTGTCGACATATTTCAGTAGCTATCTCGTCGCAGAGTCCCAACAGCCGGACATCGAACCCTTTAACATGAGGCAAGGGCTCTTTGTTGATCAGTATTTGAGGAATATGATTAGGCAGCATGTCTGAACAAAACACGTGTATAGATTATAAGACACAAGATGCAACACACACCTGGTAGTAGCGAAACCGGACGAACCTTCAAGGATGACCCTACCACCACTAACAGATCAGCCTGAGACACAAACAGTCAAACATTTCATAATCATTTTCAAAGCACCTTTTCCTTGTCCTCTTGAATGCTCTTGTGAAACGTGTCCTTCAATCCTTCACCAAAGAATACAATATTGGGCTTCATAACACCCTCGTGACCAATGGCTATACAGCGTGGACACAATGGTACCTCCTGAATATGCATAGCTAGGTCACAAAGTGCTTGTTCGAAACAGCACAGAACTTACCTCTTTCATAATGTCACTTTTTATGGTGTCTATAGGTACAGTGTAGTTGCACAAACGACAGGAGGCAGTAGCGAACGAACCTAAGCAACATGCAATGAACACAGTGATCTATGCACTCATTCACTCACTGACTCACTGACTCACTCACTCACTGACTCACTGACTCACCCACTCACTCACTCACTCACTCACTCACTCACTCACTCACTCACTCACTCACTCACTCACTCACTCACTCACTCACTCACTCACTCACTCACTCACTCACTCAACTCACCCACTCACTCACTCACCATGACAATATTCAACTCTAGTGATACCAGCCACTTGTTCTAATGTGTCTATATTTTGAGTATAGTTACGCAACAATTTCCCTCTCTTCTCTAGAGCTGCAACTAGTCTGTGACAAACAGACGGCTGATACGTTCCCGGCATTATCTCCTATACAAATTTCTTAAAATCAGTACACAAGGACTGCTGTACATTACTTTAGCAAATCTGAAAAACGGTCGAGGATCGTCTTCGAAGAAATGGATGTCAAACATCGCCTGTGGATCGGGTAGCTCTGGGAATTCTTGAGCCAGACGTGCATACAAACCATTAGTAGAGCGAAAATCAGGAATACCGCAAGACACAGAAATCTAGAATGGTCAGATTTTTTGATAATGAAGAAAGACTGGTTTGTTCTTACTCCTGCTCCGCTGAGAATGAGGATGTTCTTGCTGTTCTTGATGAGCTGCACAGCGTCGTCTAGAGTGGTGACAGAAGGAAGGAGAGCACGAGGAGGGGGACGAGTGACTAGCTCTAGCACAAGCTCCCATAGCTCCATCTCACCGGTATTTTCAGGCTGGACCAAAACAAGATACTGCAAATGTTTAACTATATTCACATACCGGGGTCCAATTTTGACCAAGTAGCCCCCGCAACACGTCCTGAGCTCTCACCCCGGTAAACATTTGCCTCTGGACCCAAGCAATTGGAGTAGGCAGGGCTACAATGTTGATATAAACTGACAAGTACAAACTTCACATTCACACACACCTGGCGAGCTATTCGTATCACCACTATCACTGCTGGGAGACGAATCTGGAGCATCAGAAACATTTTCGCGCTCTTTACTCGCCATTTTACATGGGCGGAGCTAATTAAGCGAGAATTAAAAGTAGGCGGGGTCTGTAGAGTACAATAAAAAATGGCTACAGAGGAAAAAGCTAGGTAAGGCGATTGTACAACTTCTGTACACAGTCAAGCAGTGTGTTGATATCTCTTTAGTACTAGCGACGAAGGTGTCTCATGGTGGTCATCTTGGGTCCAAACAGCCAAGGAGAAGGTAATTTATATAGTCAACCATGTTTGATGTTTGTTTTCGTGGTGTGTTGTTTTAGAGTGTTAGTGCTCTGAATGCTACTACTCGTGATCTGGCTGAGTTTGTGACTGTGGTGCATCGTGACACAGCACAAGCTGTGAGTGGTGCAGCTACTACAATCAAAGTAATGGTGTCCGGTGGAGACGCAGAGGTGAGTCTGCTCTATAGTGTGGTAAATAGGCACAACTGGTTATACTTTAGGAGGAGAAGAAGGAGCCCGAGAATTGCAGCAAGGTTGAGACTGATGGAGAAAGTTTGTGCAATGCCTTTGTTGATACTTGTTAGTTGTGTCACAGCAGCAGGTGGTGGTGGTGGCGCATTGTCTTATGATCGCTCAGTAACTCAACTCAACACGCTGAGATCAAGTACAGACACCTACTGCACTATACCAGATGGTAACCACACCCACTAGCTCACCAATATCACCTTCCTCTTCTCACACAGGTCATGCTGCTCAGTTTCTTGAGTGGAGTGCTGGGTTTGATCTGCCGGGTAGCCAGGACACCATATCGCTACTACTAGTCGAGTCACCTGATGTGCGACGTCTCCACACTGAATTAGTGAGTGCAGACACACATGCTCCACTTACGTTATGATGACTACTTCAGGTCCCTGCTAAGGTTTCGTACGAGTCGTTTTGGCACCATTATTTTTATCGAGTGCATCTCATAGAACAGGTGAGCTACTGCATGGTGTCTTGCAGCATCCACACACTCTGCTGATGCAGGAACACGCACACAGAGCAGCGATAATGGCGAGAGCTGAGTCTCAAGGAAAACTGATTGACTGGGATGAGGACGAAGAAGAAGAGGATGAGGAGGAAGCTAGAGATAGATCAGGATCTTCTGACAGTTTTATCTGCATTGGTGACGAGACAGGTGTAGAGACAACTGCTGATGATTCCATGCCCAATAAAGATGATACTGCCACTGCCCACAATGTGTCACAACAACAACAACAGCAAAAAGAGACAACAAGTCAGGAAAGAGAGAAAACCAAACGAAAAGGAGGAGGAGGCAATGACAGTGATTCAGATTGGGAGAGATGGAGTGATTAACCACAGCTACCATAGACTATGTAACCTGCAGCAAGCATCACTACGTAGCTAGGTAATGTAGTCTATGGATTATACAGTGAACATACGTCATAAGTACATTTATTGACTAGTCAGTACCTGCTCTCAACATTGTCTTGATACTTCGACCGTCGAATCAAAAAATATAAGTCATTTTCACAGTTCTACTACTAATAATTGTAACTTACTTCTTTCCTGTTAAAAGCTAGTGTCTTTAGAAGTGTGGAATGGGAATTTAATGATTTGAATTGGGAGAGATATGAAATGATTAACTTGGGTACAGTATTTACAGTGAACATAAGTGACTTAGTCAGTAGCTGAGACTAGTACGGAGTTCATGTGTTGCACAGCTCCCATCATTGTCTTGATGCTTCGACCACTAAATCAATAAATATAAAAATAGAACTTCATTTTCGTATAACTCACTCATCCTCCAGTGACGATAATACTGTACTTAGTGTATTGGTATTGAGGAGTGGATTCAGGCGTTCCTGTTGACTGCGAAGCAATCCAATGTTAGCCTTGGCTTTTGCCTGAGAGAAGGAAAGTGTGTAGGCAGACAACTGTGTGTCGTACTCACTTTCTCTACCAGTTGTGCTAGTGTGTGTAGCTGTTGCTCTTTGGTTTTCATCTCCTTGCTCATGTCCTGCTCTGCGTCAGAGAGTATCGGAGAACAGCTACTCAGACAACACAGGATCTTTTCAACACTGGAAAAGAAGAATGGAATACTATGAACAAGTTTTCTCTCTGTGGAATTTAAGAGAGGTGCTGTTCCCCTTTTAGCTAATGCACTCTAAAATTCTGGTCTTGACAGGGCATACCGTTCTGTTAGAGTAGTTGTAGCATGAATAGCACGCTCCAGTTTAGTGACAAGTGTTAGTGTCATCTCTTCCTGCTCCTTCACACTATCTTCTAGCTGCATCAGGTCAGCAAACTGCCGTTCCTTACGCCGTGCGAGAAGGTTGACCCTGAGAACCAACAATCAAACAGGAGTCAGAGGGTTAAAAACCCACTCACCTTCCTATGAGGTCAGTCTTTGCTTGAATCTGTGGTATAAGATAGCGCTTTCTCAGCATTAGTGAGGACTGCTGCAGATAGTCAAAGCATTGACGCTGGGTTGAAGGGGCCTCCCGACCCATCCTGATAGAATAGAAGAACAGAATACAAATGGAAGAAGAGCAGAGATTACCTGCTGATAGGTGAACTAGGGATGGCTGGTGGGCGCAATATACTACTGATGTGATGATAATATTGTTCCGTCCCCACAACTGCACTGACTTCAGTAGCTGTATTATCAAACAATGACACATCTTGATACTTCACAGTCCTGCGGTTCATGTAAGCACAATGTTATGCATTGTTCTAGCACACTAACTGGTTTATTTCTGCTGTTGTACACCGTCCATCGTTGAACAGCACTACTGCTGCCGAGCCTAGCATCGGATCAGAGACAACCACCACATCCATAACACTGGAGGAGAGAAAACGAAGTAACCATGAAGAGGATGGAAAGAAAGATGAGACCTGTCACGTGGGCAAGCGATGATTTGAGTAACAACTGATGGAGGTACTGAAGCAAACTGTGTCACTGGAATAAAGCAAGATCAATGAGCTAACACGAACACACTGGTACACTGACTGTCGGAAGCACAGTCTTCCACTCGATTTATCCACGGCAGGGTCACCTGGAATAATCCTACAGAGTTTAGCACACAATACCTGTGCCTGTCCTGAGGGTCTGGAGAGCAGAAGATAGAAAAATTGATGTTAGATTTTTACCTTCGAATAACTGCAGGCATTCACTGCCTGAGTGGTCATCCAGACTAGGTAGACAAATGGTCTCGATGATAAATAGCATTGCTTCATCAGCACCCTAGAGGAAGACAGGTGAGTGGGGTGGAGTCAGTGGGTGTGTTCTCACCTCGTCACCGGTGATGTAGACGCAGTGAAGAATTTTTCCGCTATCGGTTGCTATAGCGAGTATTGCTGGCGACAGCACAAGCATGTCACACCCTCCTACTGTATAGCTCTCCTCTGTCACTGGGTGCATAGAGAGCGGAGGAGATGGCTGGGCACCGATCTGGAGATTTATGGACACCACATCCACTCGTTCCATCAACAACAGAGCTGAGTCGCCGTGAAGAGCACATGTCACTATAGTGCCTTCTTCCTCAAGACGCAAGGTTTGAGAAGTCTGTCCAGCAGCAGGTATAACTGATAGAGACAGCTGCGGAATCTCAGGCTGGGCAATATTGAATAATCGCAGTGCTCCATCAGAGGTGAGCAAGAGGAGAGAGTCAGTTGAGTGCCAAGTAACTGACTGGACGGTGAGGCAGTGCGCTCGCAACAAGGTGCTTGCTATCGGTGTGGTGCTGCACTCGCTATCACGTGAGCCTCCGTTAAACTCTCCTCCTTCACCGCGCACTCTCCTCAGCTCCAACACACTCACATACTGCTCGCCGACTAGAGCCAAGTACTGACCAGATGGAGAGGGTGAGAGAGACACTGGCTGAGTGACTGGTAGTACAGCTGGATGCAGTCTCTACAAAAGAGAAATGACAGTAATGAAGAATCTAAGCCGTTCGTACCTGATACACGTCAGCTTCATCTCTTCTAGCGTGGAGTCGCTTCAGGTTAGTGGTCAGGAGACAGCGCGGAGGTGGACACCACACGAATAAATCTCCTCTTGTCTCGCATACAAGCAATTTTTCAGCTTTATCTTTTTCACCATCCTCCTGTAGTTCGTCCCGAAGGGCTTCAAATAGATGGTGCTGCGGCAGAGCAGCAAACCACGGCCCTTCGTTCCACTCCTCGCTAAACGCCATTTTAACTAGCAGCGATAAGGAGGTGGGGCTAGTTAATAACTAGCTAGCGGCGCGGCATGAGTAGTGTGGGTGGGGCTAGAGTATGTCCTCTGTGCTCCTCACGAGGAGTGGTCAGCACTCTCAAGCTGTACCAGCTCAACGAGAATGAAGCAGTGTACATGTGCCCTAGCAAACAGGTTCAAAAAATTTACAATTATAATATTAGACATTGTTAATTTCTTCCTCATCAGTGTCCATACCCAATAGGAGTCTGTGATCCTGTACATGTGTTGGAAAACCAACCAGTGCTTGAATTGAAACAACAGGACGTGAATATAACATGTATGCATTATCTCTATTAGTTTATACACGCGTGATAGTAACATTAAATTTTCTTCAATTGCAGCAGCACCGAACACCACTCCCAACAATAGCAACCAAAACTGACCATATCAAGCTAATAATGAACAATTATAAACAGTCACAGGTTATATTACTAGTAAACTGGTTAGTATCAAGTCTATATGTCAGTTCCAGCACTTGAATTTAAAAAATGCTTGAAGCTCTGGATTGTCAATGTCCTTGTTGTGTACGCCAGCATACACTTGCTTCAGAAGAGGTGACTTGAATTTTGCTTCGAGTATGCTCACATTTTTTTCTAGCACAGCCAGGCCCAGCGCTCTTCCCATGGCTATCATACTGACTGGCAGACGAGGGTTGTCATAGCTTTCGCTAGTCATCAGTAGCTGCACTATCTCTCCGTGAAGATAAGCATCGTCGAAAGATGGTGGATCACTGAATGGAAAACTGGAGTAAACCTCTACAGCAGCGATTGGATCAGTCCGTTTGAGGAGGTCACCAAGCTCTATGTATGCGTCATGCACATCTGGAGATATTTTGATGACTTCGCGATATAGGCTGATGCACTCTTCAGATGGTTTACCGTCTGCTTGATGGTTGAGTACTCGCGCTAGTCCTAGTCGAGGGTGATAGGTAGGTATAGATGGTAGTGATTTGCTAGACTCGGGTGCTGGTTGACTAGCTGGTGATGATTCAGCTGCTGGTTTCGGCTGCTGCTTAGTCTCTGCTGGAGGTTGTTTGATAGCTTCTGTTGATTTAGTTCCAGCCTTGAGATCACCAAGAGTAGCCACACCCTTTCCTCCAGGCTGGGATCTAGGAGGTGTTGGTTGTCCTCTTCCTCTCCCACCAGGTGCTGCTCTGTTTCCAACAGCAGGTGCTGGCTGACGTCCAGCGCCTGGTTTGCTAGCAGCAGCAGGCTGTCGACCAGCGGCTGGTTTACTAGCAGCTGCAGATTGTCGACCAGCAGCTGGTTTAGTTGGCGCTGCTGCTGCTGGCTTAGATGGTGCTGTTGATGTTTTACCAGCAGTGGTTGCAGCACCAGGTCCTCTTCTTGCTGCTGTGGTACTAGCTGGTTTGACAGGCTGTTTGCTACCTGCATTTGGTTTAACAGCAGCTGCGGACTGCTTGCTAGCTGCAGGCACAGTTGAGGAGCTGTTAGATGCTTGCTTAGTAGCTTGCTGCCACCATTGCTGTTGCTGGAGGTGAGATGGTATTCCTGCTGCAGAGCCATTAGCTTCTACACTGAGACTAGCTCTGAAGCTAAGTTCAGCATTTGTCAGCCATTGTTTATCAGCAGTGATATCATACTGCATCAGCTGACCATTGCCAAGATGAGTGAGTGCCACACAGCTGGTTGGCTGGAGTTGCACTCCTGTTTGAAACACCTGTACACACCATTATACATTTAGTATTACATACCAAATATATCAACTCACCTCCATTTGTAGCTTACACAGTTCAGTAGTACCGGGCAGCTGACAGTGACTAATAATGGCTGACAATTGCTGACAGAGAGAGGAAGCATTGCTGTCCTTTTTCTGGTAACTCATCTCTAGCAGAGCAGCTCGAGACCGGATCAGAATCCACAGCAACTGCTTGTGAGTGGATCCCTTGTGGATACCAGGTGAATCAGAAAACAGTCTAGCAGCTTGTAGCAGACAGTGAACAGCAGTGAGGTAGCCGTGACCGCCATGACGAGCTAACAGCAAGAATGCCTCACCCTATAGAGAACCAGGCATAGCACAGTACTAGAGATTATGATGTCACTCACTATCAGTGTGTTAGTGGGTCGCCAAGTGTTAGCACTGTGCAGTGAGGTCGGCTTGCTGCCTGGAGACTCAGCAATCTTTTCTCTCTCGCTGAGATAGTGAGTGAGCCCGTGACTGAGCAACAGTGCTGATGGAGAGGAAGACGAGACTAGAGCAAGGCCGAGACACATCAGTGTGTCAGGATCAGTAGGTTTGATGCTGGCAGCAGTCACTAGACAGCTCTTAGCTGTGTCAGTGTCTCCCAGTAGCAAACTCAGACGGCCGAGATGAAACAGAGCTGAATGGTCCGAGACATTGACCGTCACAGCATGCTGGAGTTTCTCCTTTGCTCGTGTCAGTGGACCTTCAGTACTTGTTGAATACGCTCCCTTTTCAGCCTTTAAGATTGAGGATACATTACTAGCATAATGCATCAGTATCACAATACCTGTAAAGCTCGTTTTGATTTCCAGGCATACAGTTGTTGTACATGTTCAGCTTTGTGCTGCTGTCCTGACTCCTTGAGCTGGTGATACTCTTTGTCGACTGCCATCAGCTGCTGGGCTAGTGTTGCTGTCTTGGGAACACCGTGAAGACGACATATTGCTTGGAATTCCTCCTCCTTCGAGCTGAGTTCAGCTGCACTCTCCTCAATTGCATCCTCTGTAGACTAAAAAATAAATGAATTTGAAATAAAGTCAAGTGGTATTTTGCATCTTCACCTCTTGTTCTATACCGTACATGTCCTCACAGTAGAACAGCTCTTCCAGTATGAGTGCTAAGCCGACGTGACCTCGTGAGTCAGACGGAGAGAGGCTGATTGCAGTTGCATAGCATGATGCAATGTCCATGAGCTGCTCTCTTGTGTCAGCTGGTCTGCCCTCTGGAGCTCCTATAAAAAAGAATACAAACTAAAACACAGTTCATTCTTAGTCATCTACCATTCTGTCCAAGTTGACTAATGTATTTCTCCTTGCGCTGTTCTGCTATCTTCAGCACTGCCTGACAGTCACCTGAAAGTGTCGAGTTGACTAGTCGCTTTTGCCAAGGCGCCACTTTCACCTAGTGAAGTTAAGACAAAATAATAATGAACTACTGATGATGAGGAAAGAGGTCACCTCAAATTTGAGAGGGGCACCGGACAATGAAGACGAGCAGGAGAGCTTCTTGTGTGTTTCCATGAGTGCAGGGGGAACCTTCTTACTGCACTCAGAGCACGCCTGGAGGAGCATAGCTATCATCTCACTCATACACACACCACACTCTCACCTGTTGCTGTGGTTCTGTCTTGCTAGCATGCTTAGCTACTAGCTGACTAGGCAGCTTTGCAATCGGTCCCTCCAGAACACCATAAGGCGTGTGACATTGTGCAGAAAGGCTCGACAGTTCCTTGTCTGCATCAAAGTCCAACATCAACCAGTTCTCTCCCAGTATGGCACCAGTCAGTGGATCGGTCTTGCTGATCTTGGTCACCTCCTCCACACACCTCCAGCAGTACGTGATGTTGCTGGTTCCTCTCACTCTGCAGACGCAGTGAGCAACACCGCCACAAACACCACATTTGTACTTGGTTGAATCATCCTTCAGCATCAGTTCGTATGGACAGCGAGTCCTTATGGTTGTCAAGTTGTAGATGGCGGTGTTCTTGCCGCTCACAGAGCTGACGGCTACCTCCAGCAGTGAGTGACCTGCACTGATGGTTGCTGCGCCCACTGCTCCTCCATCCTTCATTGTCACTTTCATGGCGGGGTCTTCTGTACTGGTTCGGAGAGTGATGGAGTCCGAAGAGCACGGCAATAAGCAGTAGTAGTCGTGCACGTTGGGAGAGAAAGATGGTCGCAGTGTGCCGCTCGATACATCCAGTGAGGACAAACAAGCATCGTCAGCAGACAGTCTGCGAATAGATATAGCATAGTTCTTGTTCGTCTTTCCGTCTTCTGCTGTCACTACGACCTCCACGACCACTGTTCGGCCTTCGACTAGTTTCACTGTCCTGCCCTCAGCCGCATCGCCCTGAGGGCAGAAAAACAGTATTATATAAAAGATGGCTGCCCGAGGCAATCGGCAACTTACTTTAACAGTACATGAAGCTCCTGCGTCGCTTGTTAATGGCGTTAGTTTTACTTCTGCTACGCTGCTTGCTACAGTGATTGAGTACTGCAGTACATCTGGACGAAACTTCGGCACTAGTTTTCCCGGGGCCACGCGCAGCTTCTGCAGATCAGCGTTATCCATTGCAAGTGACCATAGTAACAGATACGCCCACTACTAGTACGACACACCCATAGTCAGTAGATAAAACAGAGATAAAAAATAAATATGGCCTAATCAATCATCATCATCACTTCCAATAACAGGTTCTGACAACTTTGCCTTCTTACGGGCTAAATAACGGTCTTTAGCTGATAATACAGTAGTATCTGTGGATCGCTTGGCAGATGCTATTCTCCGTTGTTCTAGCTTAGCAGCAGCAATCTCAGCAGCAGAAGGAGGTTCTGGTTCAGGACTAGATGATGGTGCAGTATTCTCATGAACAGGAGAGGTGCTAGGTGAAGGGTTCATCTCTTTATCATCTCGCAATGGACTACCATTAGATCTATCACATGCTGCTGCATCTTCTTCCTCTGTTGCCTTCTTCTCTGTCGGTTTTTCCATAATTATACTAGTAGTTGCACTGACTGGTTTCTCTTGAGCAGTTTGGTTAAGCAAGTGTTGATAGAATCTGCTCATATCTTTCTGCTTTGTAACATCATTAGCCTCTACGGGAGAAAGAGAATCAATTCGACTTGTGCAGAGAACAAGCACACTCACTCACCTTCTATTTCTGCTTCTCTTCTCAGCCGTTCCTCCATAGCAGCTCTCTCAATCATCTCTTTCTTGTATGCCGATGTCATGAAAGCCTCCTTATCAGCAAACATGTTTCCCTCTGCTTCTCTCTCTTTCTGAACTTTGCGTTCAAAACAGATATCTTGTTCACGTTTTCTCTCCACAGCAGCTTTTTTCAATACTTGAATGTAACGTGGCTATAAAATGCGGATGAACAGATCGTGATCAGCTGTATAGTTGATACCTTGTAGTCCTTATTGACTTGTTTCTTAGCTTGGGCTTGGATCTTGTTTTGCTGCATGTTATCATATACAGTGTCGTATTCAAATACAGTGGGGTCCTCACTGAGTGCTGATTGTAACAGCTCACGGGTCTGGATTGGTGGATGAAAGTTTTATCTTAACTATCATGATACCATTATACATACAGCTTTAGCTTCTAGCTTTCTCTTGCCTTCTCTCGCAAGAGATGTGTTTACTTCAGTCCTTACATCTTCCTGACCAACAACAGACCATGTAGACACATGTCAAGAGAATTTTCTTACCTCGTCACTCGAGTCTCCAAACACAGAAGGTCGTTTAGTTGGTTGTTTTTCCTTGGTACGTTTATTGAGAACCAATCCGTACTGTCTGCAGTGAAGAGGATACCAATACTTGTAGGATACATCAGTTTGTTTGACTCACTTGCTAGTCGCCATGACAGATGGGCGTTAAAAAGAGCACCAACAACTGCGCTTTAAATGGAATCAATCACAACAATGTCCTCCTTTTCGTCCTCTCGAATAACCTTTGCCTCTTCGTCTACTTCTTCTCTTTCCTCAGCTGCTCCTGCTTCTGATACTAATATTACTACTGATCAAGAAACCTGGGAAGACAAGGTACATTAATCATTATGTAAACTAGCTGTCCTTATAATTTACAACACCTTTATAATGTATATAACAGGTTAGAGACACTCATGTACCCAGAGGAGACCTCAACAAGGCTGTAATGGAGTACCTGGTGAAGGAGGGATTTAAAGAGGCTGCTCTAGAGTTCCAGAAAGAGACAGGTATTGACCCAGGACTGGATGGAAATGTAATGGACCAACAGATATCGATTCGGAAAGCAGTGGAAAGTGGAGATGTTTCAAGTGCTGTTGAGACAGTGAATGAGCTGGATCCAGAGATTCTGGACACAAGCGCACAACTGTTTTTCCACCTTCAGTTGCAGCAACTGCTGGAATATATTAAAGTTGGCGACATTGATGCAGCATTGACATATGCTCAGCAAGAACTATCGGCTAGAGGGGAAGAAAATACCGAGTTTCTTCAAGAGCTAGAACAGGCACTTGCACTGCTAGCATATGATGATCCATCTAATTCTCCATTTAGCAGTCTGTTGGAGCACTCTCAAAGATTGAAAGTGGTCAGCGAGTTGAACACTGCTATTTTGGCTAGCCAGCATAAGGATGGCACTACTCAACTGTGTAACGCCATGAAACTAGTATTATGGTGCCAGCAGCAACTCGAGAAGAGGAACATTTCGTTTCCAAAGCTTAACAATGTCACAGATGGTTTTGTTACCCACCCACAGTAGCGTTAAACAGTACAGCAGTATTAATCATAATTTTCATGTAAAAAATTGTTGCTTTTGTGACTAATGCATGATCGTCTGAGCTTGTTCGGGTGTGTGCTGAAGGTACTGGCTACAGTTATCTGCACCAACAGCTGCTGCTATTGAACTGTGAATCTGATGATAAGCAGTTAGAAAAAGCTCAATAGACTTCTTTCTGAGTGAGTCTCTTGCTCGGCTACTTGATAGCATGTCCAGTTGGGAGAGGAGAAAGGTGTCGGGACCCGAGAGAAAATCAGTCAGATTAGAATTAGAGCTCTGAAGAGCAGTAAGAGCCTCTGGAGTGATTTGTTCTCCTGCCTGTGACATCTTGTAACAGTCAATTAAGCCGGTTGCAACCAGGAAATGGCTGGCTTGCTGGTCAACCAACATGTCCATGTGTGCTTGCATTTGAGCATCTAGCTTTTCAAGAGCCAGCTCTGTAAACTCATAGAGAGAAACAGTCGTGTGGATGAGGTACAAACAGTTGGTCATATACACCGCCATGTCTACAGCGTGAAGGGCAGATGCAGATTCGTGACAGTACTGGATCATTGGTTCCAGACACGTGGAAAGAATATTGTGCAGGTCTTGCCTATGATCCTGAGCAGTATTCACACTAATATCATGAGCAGACAGTATGGACTGTACAATTGACAGGAGTTCTGTTAGTCTCAAAGGAGGAGCAAGCTGATCAGTGGGGGTTTCATTGCTCTCCAGCAGTTTAGTAGTGTGCACTGTTAGACAACTAAAGAACATCTTAGACTGGAGCTCTGTCAGCTCTTTGACAGCAACAATGAGTGGAGCTGCAGGAAGGAGGATATCTCCAAAGACACTGGAGTAGTATCGCACCAGGTTGACTAACTGATAGGCAGTGACAGGATCACGTGTTGCTAACAGTACCTGTTCTACTCTCACCTTCAGTGGACGACAGGCTCCCTCTGTGATAGAGCCCAGTAGTGAAGATACAGACTCGATATCTTCTTCGCCTAGCAACCCACTGATGTGATCTTTCTCAGTAGCTAGTGCTTGGTGAAGCCAGCTAAGCATGTCACCAACGTATCGTGTAGGATCATGCGATACTAGCTCAATTGGGCGACCTCCATTGTTGCCTCGCGTTAGAGCATCTATGAAAGATTGTACAACTGCTCCTCTCCTTGCCAGCACATACTCATCGACGCAGTACTTGTAGAGAATTGCTCGCTCTTTCAACTGATTAAGTGCTCTGCACAGAACCGAGGAGGAAGTGGGCAAGTCTCCAGTCATAGAACGACACTGAGACTGCGTCCAGTGATACAGACGCTCATAGCCCTCTTCAAGACGCATTGCCATACGCTCCATAATCTCTAGACCCGCTCGTTGCTGGCTGGATCGAAGAAGAACCTTGCAATCTTCATGTATGCTCTGAACATGGTGCAGCACATCAAAGAACTCATTGTCAATTTTTCTGCTGTTAGCTCCAGACGAGAGAATTAGAACTTCATCATCCGATAACTGAAATCGTTTTAGGAACTTGTCTACTACAGCAGCCTTCATTTCCAACTTTTTACCTTTTGCTTTCATTTCTGATGTCTCTCTAAGCAGACCCGAAGTCTTGGCTTTGGTGTCATCGAGGCGGAGCTGCATATCCTTACAGCACGCCTTCATGGCTGCCACTTCTTCATGAATTCCCTCAACATGCGAAGCCAAGCGACCCAGTAACACACAGAAAGACTCGCTTAAAGCAAGATTTCTTCTCTCCAAGTCGCTGCGGAGATTCCTTCTCGTCTGAAGAGTGTTCTCGCCCATAAACTCCGATAAAACTCGCAGCGCCTCTATCGTGTCCTTGTCTTCGTCATATCTGCTGTCTAAAATTCTGCTCAATTTCTTGGATAGCGGGTTTGGTTGAGGCACTTTTCCTGTCTCTTGCTTCTTACTGGTTTCTGTCTTCTTTTCAGTCGTGATTGCGGCCATTTTTCTCATTAACAATTTAGATTGAAGGGGCTTTATGAGTTTATCATATTTGAATTTCCCGCCCGTGTGTGTTAGTCAATGTTTACGGTATGACACGTGGTCGCTTGTTGTTTTGCTTGCCACGGGGCCTCGGCCACAATGGAGACAGGACTTTATCAAATGACAATACTGCGTGTAAGCTAGAGGTTGAGAGTTATTTCAGTCGTTGTTTTTGTTTATACTGTCTTATAAAGGTTGTTTCTGATGGGGGTGTGTGGACTACCACCTCTCCTGTCGGCGCAGAACGTGATATCGAGAGAGCTGCTTGTGCTATTGTTGAATCACAGCTAGTGAATGACTCTGAAGTACCGTCACGTGACGATATATGTCTAGTAGAAAAAGAACGCGGTCGATGGTGCCGTGCTAGAGTTGTGAATCTACTGAAGTCTCTCTCTCATGGCATAGTGGCTGAGTGAGTAGCTTGTTTGCTGTGCTGTTTTATTTTTGAAGTCATTACATAAAAAGCTATGTAGCCGGTAGTGTGATACACACGTGGTAACACCTACTTGTAGTCTGTAACTGTAGTCTCCACCTTATAGACCATTTTAGGCGCTAATAGGCGCGAATGTTTGGACCGCCACTTTGACGGTATTGTGCTGCTGGAAAAACACAAGATATTCGTTTCTTTGTGCGCTTGGCTGGCTAATTTCAACTTGCAAGCGATTGAATATTACTTTGCAAGCTTAAGAGTTTACAAACGAACATTACTGCCACAATCTCGGTCAAGAAAGCGAAGTTAGCAAGCAGTTGACTGCTAGAAACTGGTCCAGTTTTGCTGCTGTTCTGTATCAGCCAAGCTATTATCGATTGGACTGTTCGATCAAGGCCGCTATCCAGTATTGTTTGCTACCATGATGTAGTTGCTCGTAGACACAGTGTGCCAGTAAACTCGAACAAAATGTCAGTAGTTTCGTTCCATATTTCCCGCTTTGCTGGCTGTTCGAGAGATAGAAACGCACGTTTTCAAACTCTAGTGACTCATATAAGCAATCTACTTTCGCTTGTGTGTGCAAAGTACCTAGCTAAGCACGCAAAACGAGACGAAATCTTGTGTTTTGCCTGCAGCACAATACCGACAAAATGGTGGCGTCGACACGGTCATGTCCGGTGTTGTACGGGCGCGCGCGGGAAAACGATTAGCGACTAAAATGGTCTATATTAGTCTAGTTTGCTTTCCCTTTCCCAAAATTTGACCATCTAAAAACAAAAACCTCATAGTAGACATTTTTTACATGTGTGTCGTGCTACTTTGTTCATAGTGGGTATTCCACACTTAATAACAATACTCTTGCTTTCACTCTAGGCTGTTTCTTATTGATAGCGGTGAGACAGTCAGTAAACCACTGACGGATCTATTGTGTCTAAATGAGGAAGATGATTTGTTGTTGGCTCCTCCGCTGGCTCAGAAATGCATGCTAGCCAGCATCCGTCCTGTCGGTGCCTACAAACCATCATGGGCCTCCCAAGTGATGGAGTGTCTGTGTTCAGCCGGTGGTCATACATATGAGGGTGGAGGTGTGAGTGTGCTTGCTTTGGATACTGATGATGGGGTAGAGCTATGGAACAAATGGAGCGATGGAACAGGCATAGTACATAACATAATATACTCACCATAGCAGTCATGTGTTTGTGTGTGGTAGGTCAATCTCAATGCTGCATTAGTGGATGCTGGTTTATACACTAAAACCTCATCCACTACGACGCCATCACCACCAAAGCAACACAAATCTCCCAGTAAACAGCCGCCACCATTACTCGATGATTCAGATGATTCATTGCTCCAATCTTCTCTGGTAATCCAGTGTCTGACTATTGCTCTCATGTGTTGCTTGCTTTTCAGATTCCAGACTCTCAGTCAAGTTCTGGAACATCTTACAAAAGTGTTTTTACAATGACAAGCAAAAAATTGAATCCACATTGTTCACTCAATGAGCCTCGTTTTCATCGCTCGTTGTGTTCAGTAAGTGTTCAGTTCATTGCTATTGGCACCTCTAAATTATCATGATTTTAGATTCTCAAAGAACGTGGGTTCGTGAACCCCACAGCTGTGCAGGGCTGTAGCTGGCCGTACCTGCTCGATCACAGTGATTGCATGATGGTTTCTCCTCACAAAACTGGCAAGACACTAGCGTATCTTCTTCCATTGATCACACTCATCGCAGAGGAATTAGACTCCAGTTATGAGGTACTTGTCTGCATGATGGATTTCACTTCTTACATGCTGTCTATCTGTAGCCTAATCTAGTGGTACTGGTGTCAACCAGTTTCAAGGCGTGGCTGGTCAGTAGCCAAATCAGTATTTTGCTGTCATCTATAAGCGCCGAGAAGAGATTTCGGTAAGAAGTGAAATTGTGTAATTATTTTGCGAATTTTGTTTTTCTCTCCAGTGTGTGTGATCTGTATAATGGTACAGAGTCAAATGCTATCAAGCAGCTAATGAACGGCGTTGATGTCATCGTGGTAACACCTCCTGCTCTCATTAGAATGATGAAGAAGAGCCACTTGTCCTTAGAGAAACTGCGTCACCTGGTAACAGCCCACTGTCCTGCTCCTCACACTACCATACCTCTCTCTCTAGGTACTGGACGATGCTGAGATACTGCTCGAGTTGTTTCCTAGTGATGTCGCTACTGTGGTTCAGCTGTATGATGCTGTTGTAGCTTGGAGAGAGAGGAAGGGGCATCCTCCGTGCCGCCATCTTGTAGCTACAGCCACACACTATTCTCCACTGCTAATGTCAGCTGTGAATACCTGGTGGAGAGACCCGATTGTGATCATAAATGGATCGGATGAACTGCTGATTTCAAAGAAAGTATCACTGGTATGAACGAAACTGTATTTTCTCTTTATTTTTTTTCTGTTACGTAGCAAGTGCATCATGTAATGGAGGACCAGTTAGCGCATACAGCAGCTAGTATGCTGGTGGGTCTGACAGAGAAGCATCAGTGGGCAGAGGAAGGGCCTGTACTTGTGTGCGCTGGGAGCAGAGCGCAGGCTTTAAGCCTAGTAAAAGTAAGTGGATATGTTGCTTGATACTGTATGTATGTATGGTTTGTAGTTGTTGAAGCTCCGTTGTGTTAGTGTTCAGTTGTACTCAAGCAGACCACAATCAGCTAAAGTATCAGGTATAGTGTGTAGTGTGTAAGTCGACATGTCTTGTGCCTGCTTTTTAGTGTTATGCGATGAAGACTTGCATCATTGTCTCCCATCCACCCATTGCTATACCACTATGGTCCACTACTCACTGCCCAATGGTTAGTCAATGCTGTTAACACAGATACACTGTCTTTCTTCAGATAAGTCTGTGTTTAGTCATCGTATTGCGATGCTCCACCCATCTCTTGTCGCTGGGAAGCGTTGTCGTGTCGTTGTATTGACAACCGATAGGAACAAGGAGCAGAGTGTTTGGTTGGAGCAGTTGCTCAGTAAAATGAAACTGGATTGTCCTGCAGACCTGCGCCATCTTGCCGAACAGAAGAATGTGGTAAGTTAGACATCTTTGTGTCATTTTAGTGTTTGTGTTGTGTAGGAGACATGTCACCATCCTGAGCTATGCACTCAACTCAAGACCAGAGGAGAGTGTCGGTATGTGTCCGTGTTGATGTTGAGGGCTGTGTGTATCTTTTTGTCTAGATGGGGATCACGATGTCACTATGCTCACTCCATCATTCAGCTGTCACACAACACTATCCTGCCTCCTCTTGACATGCCCACTAGTGGTGTCATCAAGGTATGACAATGTTCCCTATCATGGGGATTACTATCTGTATGTTCATAGGTTAAAGTGCGTTATGTCAGCTCACCATCTCAGCTATGGGTCAGTGTGATGGAACATGTTCCTTTGCGGCAAGGAGACCCTTCACGGGCCTGCCATCATGATGGTAGCACCACAGCAAGCCAGTTAGCTATGGACATGGCGCTGCACTACAGCACTCCAGGAGAACACGGCTTGGAGGCAAAGCCAAGTATTGGTGACTATTGTGCTATAATGGACAACGATGGATGCTATCGTCGAGTGATAGTGCTGGCATTCTCTCAGCCTCTTGGCCTATACTTCCATCATACTGAGAGGGCAAGGGTGAGCAGAGCCATCTTTGATTCTATTCTGTGTTGCATACACTCACTAGGTGAGACTGGTTGATATTGGACGAGATGAGGTGGTGGAGGTCAGTCGGTTGTTGAGTCTACCACACCACCTGCTGGCAGTGGCCCCTCTAGTAGTAGAGATGATAGTGTGTGGTATAGTACCATGTGATCATGACATGGACTGGGCTCCTCCAGTGAGTACACATCTAATACAGTACGTGTGTGTTGAATGTCTCTTTACAGGCTGTGAATATGTCTCGGCATATGTTCAATGGTAAGGTGCTGACTGGCAAGGTAGTATTGACAGTAGACCAGGCGATATGGGTGGATCCTGTGGAGGAGAGGATGGAGCTGGGCTGTGTTGGTGTCACCACTGGACTGCGCAGCCCTCAGCAAGCTCTCGTGAAGGCTGGGCAAGCAGTCAGAAACCAAACCCACCTACCAGATCTTGCTGATCATCTGGACGTCATACTAAACCACCACGATAGTCATGCTGATGTAGCTACTATGAGGTCAGCAATAATACTTATCTAACCTGTATATAAATCACTGTTGGTTTCATAGCTGGAATAAACTCAACAGCCGTGATACAGTCGTCATCTCTTCGTTCAGATCTCCGTCTCTTTTCTATGTTCAACTGGTGTCAGGTCATAAGCAGTAAGTTACTGTGTTTCCGTTGACAAGTATTGGATTGACTATACGAGTAGACTGTACGAGCTCACCGATCGTCTAAATGACGAGAGCATCAACCATTCTCTATTGGTGTCAGTCTGTCATCCTGTATTTGATGAAGGAGATATGTGTGCCGCTAAATTCTCATTGGATCAACTGTAAGCTAGTGTAGTGTGATTGCTGTAATTTTTATGATGTCACTACAGCTATTATCGTGCTGTTGTGCGCACAAGGAATGATCATGCTGACGGGCGTAAGTACGAGTGTTTCTTTGTAGACTTCGGCAACACTGAGATTATGTCAGAACGCTCACTACTGCCCATCAGCCCTCTAATGCTGGAGGTAAAATACTGCAAACTAAAATAGTGTTACAATTATTTTCTTCTCAGACACCATTTCAAGCAATCGAATGTTCTCTCCACAATGGCAAGAACGGTAAACCACTCTCTCCAACAAAAAAAAGACCATTCTGATATTGTCTGCACTATAGTGAGTTGTGATGGTAATGCTGATGTTGCTGAACAGCTGCAAGGAACCGTTTTCACTGCTTCAGTGAGCGAGACGAGACAGTCAACTCTTGAACCATCTTTCATTATTTGTTTCAGGTGCATTCTGAAACAGCGTCTTCCAATGGCGATACCCAGTGCTACACTGTAGACCTTGTGACAATAATGAACAACACTAGTCTACAATCACTCATCAGTATACACGATGATGAATCCTCTTCCACTGATCTCCTTGCACAGGAATTGCTCGCCACTGCAAGGCGTTTCCAAACAGCTGTTTCTAACCTGTCATTTTCCACTACAAGTCAAGATGCGCTAAAAGCTGCTCATCAAATAATGAATTGTGTGCTAACCGCTCCTAAACGGTAATCAGTTAAAATTTTTGACTTGATAAAAATTAACCTCTGTTCAATACAGTGTTGATACTACTAGTTTGAGTGATCTGTTAAAACTCCTTCCTCTTGCTTGCTTCATCACTGAGTGTTCTCCTATTGTGTTAAGAGCGCTGTGCCTCTTATCTGTCCTCAACAACTCGTCAGTCAAACCTCTATCACTTGATTAACTTTAAAACCTCTTACCCACAGTGAATTTCTCAAATTCATCTACTCAACTCGTTTCTGTTCAGTCATGTTACAACTGCTGAAGGTTAGTTCTTTTCGAGCTTTGCGTGCATTCCTTGTACATTTTGTTTTTTAGACGGCGCAAGGAGACTCCTTGTTGAAAACAGTTCAACTGATTCAGCTAACAATACTACAGTGAGTGATTCATGATGGGTTACCTCAGCTGTGATCTGAACCTAGTAGTGATGGGGGTGTGTTCACTAACGAAGAGACCCTGCCTCTCTATCTACTTTACCATGCTGCTCATTCAGCTGATTTTCAGATAGCTGTTCATTGTCTGGAGTCTGTATCTTTACTTTTACCCACAACATCCAAGTTAGTTATTGACTCGATATTTTGTTACCTGTCATTCTCGATTGTAGAGTTCCTTCTATTGATGTTGTATTGCCGTGTATTAAGCGGTCTCAGTCTCATAAGATACTAGTGACTCCTGTTCTCAAGCTGGTATATCATCTAATTGAGAGCTCTAGTGTGTACCACGAGTCAGCAATGCAGTTGGTCTCTATCTGTACTGACAATGAGGTACTACGTAAGGTGATGGATTGTATTACAATTTTATGCTGTTTTTTTTTCTCAGTTAGTGAAGCTCGTGCAATTTCGTCTCAAGCTTCATTCACGTGCTACCGTTAAAGCTAGCTCTCCCTCACAACGAATGCCTCAACAACAGCCTACTACTCCATCGTATTCGAGATCAATGAACAACCGTTCGTCTCCAATGAAAAAACAGTCTTTGGATGCTACCATTAAAACTAGCATTCCCTCACCACGCATGCCTCAACAACAGTCTACTACTCCGTCGTATTCAAGATCAATGAACAACCGTTCGTCTCCAATGGAAAAAGATGCTACCATTAAAACTAGCACTCCCTCACCACGCATGCCTCAACAACAGTCTACTACTCCGTCGTATTCAAGATCAATGAACAACCGTTCGTCTCCAATGGAAAAAGATGCTACCATTAAAACTAGCACTCCCTCACCACGCATGCCTCAACAACAGTCTACTACTTCAAGATCAATGAACAACCGTTGGTCTCCAATGGAAAAAGATGCTACCATTAAAACTAGCACTCCCTCACCACGCATGCCTTATGCCTCACCATCATATACGAGATCAGCAATCGACTCCCGGTCTCCGACAGAAAGACAGCCGACCATCTCTTCACATGCTACCATTAAAACAAGCACTCCCTCACCATGCATGCCTCAGCAACAGTCTACTGTGTCATCTTATACTAGATCGGCAATCGACCACTGGTTTCCGACAGAAAGAGCGCCAAGCAGCTTGGATAGTAGCTTTGATAGTAGCATGTCTGAGACACCAGTACAGACCAGACAAAGGTAGTATGAGTCATATTACATATACTTTATTTGAAGATTTGTGTGTCAGCCTCTCTCCTCAAGTGCTCTGGAGCCAGACACGCAGTATGGTAGTACTCAGTGTGCAGCTGAGGGACTGCTGTGCACCACACGTGCAGTACACAGGCAACACCATCAGCTTCATGTATGTAATCAATAGTACACTGCACTATGAGTGACTGTCACATTCTACAGTGGTTATGCACAACAAGTGCTCTATGAATTTTCAGTGGATTTATTCGGAGGAATATTGCCCAAGGTATGCTCGAACTACAACAGATTGTGCTGCATCTGCGACTTCACTTTAGGAATGCATCGTCAAGCATGGAGGTGGAGAAGTGCTGATAAAGATGAAGAAAGCTCATCGTGCTTTTTGGCCGCGTGTCACAAAGGCTAAGATCAAACACACCTTCATGTCCGTGGACTACAATCGCTGGAAGGACGAGAGCAGTTGTAGCAGCTCAGAAGATGAGAAAAGTAAGTGAAACGACTACTTAAGATATTGATGGTGAGACTCTTGTATCTGCAGTGGTTGTGAAATCAGTTCTGAGCAAGAAAGAGCTGCAGAAAGCTCAAGCAGGTGGTGCTGAACCTAGTCCATCACTCTCCTCGGATAATCAGTCATACCTCTCATCTGAAGGAGCTTTTGTTTCTGACATGTCAGACGGCATACTATAAGAACAAACTATTCACAACATTTATTAGTTACTATAGGTTAGAATGTCTGAGATTGTCTGGTAATAATCGTCCCCAGAAGCCATTGTAAGGGTGTACAGTTACTGATCTGCTTCCATCATTGTCCTGCATCGGTCGCTGCTCAATAGCCCACTGGAAGATACCACCCTCCAGGTTGTGCACAGACATTGTTCCATCCCCTTGCCGTCGTAGCCGATCTGCTGCTATCGATGATCGGTACCCAATAGAGCAATAACACAGAACTGCACAAGAGATGAAACTTGATCAAAAGATTCACTTTATTGTCTCCACTAACCATGTTTTATGCCTCTCAAGTCCAGTGAGTTGTGGAGATTTTCATCTTCATGGTCAACTCGCACAGCGCCAGGAATATGACCGACACGGAACTCCTCTTCAGCACGTGTGTCCTGAAGCGACAATGCAACTAACGAGTGTTTTATTTAGGCTATTTATTGTTACCAATATGAGAAGGGATTTCTTGTCCACCTCTCGTTGCATTTTCTCTGTCTCCTCGCACGTTATGTGATTTACTTGAGGAAATTTTTTTCGAAATCCATAAACCAGAATTCGCATCGACAGAGACGGCTGAGCGACTGGTTGAGAGCTTGCAGCAGAACTTGAACCAGGATCGCCACTTTCCTCCGCCATTTTACATGTAATAATCATTAATTTTTACAGCCCGCCAAATTCAAATTTGCTAGAATAATTATGTTAGTGACTATAAACTGTGATCATATTCTATGCTATAATTAACTAGTTAATTTCTTTGGAGCTGCAAGGTATTCGAGTCTCTTCATAATGTTTCCCGCCACATCACCCGCCAACTGTAGGGAAGAGAGACAGCAATGATAAGCAGAGTGGGAACAAGCATACAGTGAGAGCGGTGTGATAGTGTTGGTAAGGTAGGGATCCAGCACCGTACAACAGAGTCCCATAGACACTGAGTGATGGACACTGTGCTATAGCTACTGAGAGACTACACTCCGCACAGCTTTCCTCCTCTTGGCTAGCGTCAATAACAAAATGGCCGCCTATCTGTTGCAAACAGAAAGTAACCATGAAAACTAGTACAATCTTACCATTGATAACGAGACAATGATAGGCAGGCGAGAGGCATCCAATGGAATATAGTCGTATGGATTATCAGACACTTCGATTTCTACCTCCTCTCCTTCCCCAGTGACATTCAGTTTTGGTATCCTGACAAAATATAACAGTCAGCTCAGGCTGGTGGTGTATGCAATATTGCACCTGGTGGTTGACAAGGCGTGTTTTACTGCAATTGATAGGCAGTCTAGGACTCCTCCACTCCACTCTATAACCTAATACAACCAAACAGTACACACTGTGTACGTGTACACTGTTGCTTACCAATGCATCCACGTACAGTACCCAGCAATGTGTCCCGGATACAATGGACAACTTAGAAAAGTCAATGCATCTGTTCTGGTACACTTGCGCCAGTCTGTGGGCAAGATGCTGACCGAGATTTTCACCTTCCCTCCCTTGGAAATCAGGAGAAGCAAGTGCCGAGCTGTGTACGGCATTGCAGATCTCACATACATGAGACTTATCACTCACCAATCTACATAAAATTCTATTCTGCCCCAGTCTGGATGCTGTGAATCAGGTGTGCCTATTTCTGCCTTCACGCCCACCATGATAGTGGTCCCTTCCTAACCATGATAATGGTGAACACATGCCCCTCAAACCCACGTGTCCAACCATACTGATCTTTGACGAGCCACACGTGTTGCTCACTGGATCACTCGTGATTTCAAAGATTCTGCAATCGCGACGGCTTCTCCCATCAGCCCGTAAATCTTCCTGCACTCCGCTGACAATGAACTGGCGCTCGTGCTCGCTCAGTGCTCTGCGAGCCATGCTGCATGTGGGCGTGTCGAGTGGGGGCGTGGATCAACCTCGGGATCAACTCAAAATGGACGAAGATCAAGTGGAAAACAAGTTTTGCTGTCCTATTTGCTTCCAGCTATTCAAACGTCCTACTCAACTACCATGCTGGCACAGGTATGCTGTAGCTATTCAACAAATGTAATCATTGTGAATTTTTAGGTTGTGTGCAAGGTGTCTAAAGGAGTTGCTCAAACAGAGTGATCAATGCCCTGTGTGCAGGACCCAGTTCACTAGGGATCGGTGTGTACGAGACAACGATATGGAGAAGGTGATAGATAGTGAGCTGTTTCTGTGTCGAGGCTGCAAACAACAGGTATACTGAGTGACATATGATTATACTTACCATCATAATTTGAATGTTGTGCAGTGTCCTTTGATTGATTACAACACTCATATAGCTACTTGTCAGATGAGAGAGACAGTTCTTCCACCTCCCATCACTGACCCTCCTATCGAGTATGTCAACAATGGTTACCAGTCTCTTTCACACATGTCTTATACAGAACAGTGAATAGGTCCACGTACCATTGCCCTATTTGTCATGCAAAGGATCTCGATTGTGTGGGTCTTGTACAACACTGCAACAATTATCACGCTCATGAACGCATGCAAGTGGTGAGTTGTCTATCCCTATGAAACCTTCAGCACACTACTATCTCTCCACTCGATTAGGTGTGTCCAGTGTGTGCCAGCATGCCATGGGGTGACCCTACGCAAGTGAGCAGCAATTTCCTTCGACACCTTAATCTTAGACATCAGTTTGAGTACGACACATTCGTGGTATGTGTGTGTGTGAGTGTGTGTGCTGTATCCAATCACTCTACAATATCTACTAGGACTATCATCAAGATGAAGACTCGTCTCTCCAAACAGTGCTGGAGGCATCCAGGACTGATAAGTAACACAGCAACTGCAGCAGGACTTCACAAACAACAGTTTATGAAAAACTATAATCATTAGTCAGGATATCCTATTCCATAATAATTATGATCTTCTGTGTTGAAACATGCATGAGAGCATAAAGTCACTCTTATTGGGATCATTCCCTCTCCTCTGTGCTTTAGTTCTCTGAAAATCTGTGAAGACAGTTTCTTGTCGGTCTGAGTTAGTAGAGTATGCTTCACTAGCCTTTTTAACTGATATGAACTCTACACATTCCAACCATGAGTCAATGAACGGCCCGGAACACACAGCGCACTCTCCACTGTTCTGCAAGTGTTGTCGTATTTGTTCATAGGACCCCACCACCATTGCTAGCTCGCTGTCGCTGTAAAAATACGAATCAACAGGTTGTCATACACACCTACCACTAGTAGACAGACCTCTCCATAGTTTTCACAATGTACCTTGCTGTCAACTCCTGGAAGAGAAGGTAGGTGGAGGCAAAATCAATATTGCTGTTGTTACCTTCAGTGAAAGGACCTCAGTGATCTGTTCAGCTGGCAGCGGTATTGGTGGAAGTAGAGGATTCTGCTCGTAGTGGAATTCTGTTAGGCTCAAGATTTGTATCTGCACAAAGTCAGAGAGAAAGAGCAAGGTGATCATTGCACTTACCTCTGTGGGGAAAAGTTCAATGAGATTGCAGGACACGTCCAACACTTGCAACGAGACACACTCTCCCAATGACTGGAGGAGTATAACAGAATTACATAGAAGTTTGACCTGTTGACTTACTTGAGGCAAAGAGAGAAGCTTGTTCTTCTGTACATAGAGCTTCCTCAGCTGCTTCAATGCTCCGATATTATTGGGTAAGCTATGCAAAGACAATCAAGCAAGTACTGCCCACTCTTGAACTGACTTACTGATCGATTTGGTTATTCACTAGATGGAGCTCTCTGAGTGTGTGCAATTGACACAACTCTAGCGGTAGATAGCAAAGTCTATTGTTGGTGATACTCAGCTGTTGTAGAGCCAGTAAACTGTGACAGAACACAACTGGTGAGTACTTGCAGGAATGCACACTCACTGTATTATTGATTTAGACAACTCCTCCAAAAGGTTGTTGTTCAAATTGAGAAGTCGCAGAGAGCACAGACCCTCTGGCAGTGACAAGATCACCACTACATAGCAGAGCTTAGCTTGTGCTTACTGAGAATTTTGTCATCAAGACTTTCGATGCTGTTGCCGAACAGGTGCAGTGTCTGCAGCTCACTCATCTTTTCCAAGCAGTCAGGCATGTGTGATAACCGGTTCCCTCCTAGATTGAGTACGACCAACTGCAGATACACACATTTCATTGCTTTAGCATCAATAGCATGCATGCTAGCTAGCTGCTGACATTTCTCAAGTTCACAATCTCATTGGGTAGATCACGGAGAGAATTATTCTTAGCTGACAGGCTACATAGTCTTGAGAGTCTTGAAACAGCGGCAGGCAAGGTGTCCAGACCAGCGTTATCCAGACTGAGCGATCGAGAACCCGCCGCCAACGCCCGTACCACGCTGGCAGCCGCCATTACAGTTTATCAGTTGCTATAGCAACAAACACGTGTTAGATAATGACAGAAAAATCAATTTTTGATGCTGGCTACTAGGCTACGTTGGTAAGTTCAATTTTGTCTGATAGTGTGTGGTGCCTGTCTCAGGGTCAGTGTATTCTGGTGCTCGCTGGAGGATCTCCATGACACGAAAGTGCTTGTGTTTGCTGAGTGGACGACACTCCTTGATCATCACAAGATCACCGAGTCGACAATTTTCCTCCTCATCATGAGCAAAGTACTTCTTGCGTTTGCTAACCATCTAAACAAACAAACGTGCAGTGCATAACACATGAAATTGTATCACAGATGATAGTATAATGTGCTTGACAATATCAACCTAGCTACCTTCAGCAACTTTGGATGAAGCAACATCCTAGTGACTGATACTTTGGCTGTCTTCTGCATTTTAGTCCCCACAACTCGTCCAACCATCTGCGCCATGATACTCGACTACTCGTGGTTCAAGTGGGCAGGGCAAATATCGATAAAGTCACGCCCAATTAATACAAACCAATCATGAATGGTTCGCACACGTCCAGCATCTCCCGCGCTCTCTCCAACCTGTGGGGCGGCGGCAACACGAATGGATCTTCAGAGGAGGAAGACCTCTCGTCACAAGCACAGAGTTGTTTCATGAGCCTAGTAAGCGCGTGTACTGGTCAAATCCAAGCAGATTGTGTTCAGTGAATGCACGTGTTTTTGTCTACAGAGTAGAAAGGAAAGGATATTGGGATTCTTTGTGTGTCTTGCTTTGGGAGTCCTCTGTTTTGCACTGGTAAATTAATTATTACCACTGCTAACCCATCAAGCTGTAGTTCTATGATATGACAGGCACTAGCTCTGACACCAATGATTCTAGTGAAGGCTAAGAAATTTGCAGTTCTCTTCACTCTTGGCTCTGTCTTCACTCTGGGAAGGTAACTCCAGCAGCACGCAGATATCACTAACGACACGTTTCAAACAGTTTCTCTTTTCTATGGGGACCATGGTCACACATCAAGCACCTGTGTTCACGTGATCGATTGCCCTTCACCGCAGTGTACCTGATTACAATCACTGCAACACTATACTGTGCCTTGAAGGTATATATCTATATAAGCAATCATATACTCATCTTCAAATAGATGCACAACACTTTGCTGACTCTAATATTCGCCATTTGCCAGATTATTGCCCTCGTTTGGTGAGCACTGTACAGTAATTTTTTTTTTGAATTGCCGTGTGACGTGTGTGCAGGTTTCTCATGAGCTATATACCAGGTGGAACAACCGGACTAACATTCATGGTTAAACTAGTCTCACAGTTGTGCTCTAGAACAGTATCACAAGCAGTTGATGCATAGCAGACTGGGCTAGAAGGGACATACATACCCAAACTCACATAACAATGACAAAAAAATAATTATACATGTCACTGGACAGTCAACATATCACTTTTTCTCCTTTTCAAAAGACGTTTTGCTGACTTTGTGCAAAGCGTGCTTTGGTTAGTGCCTAGCCTCTTCTTTGAGCTCTTTTTGCTGGCGAGCTTTTCGCCTATCTTCAGCATACTTTTCTCCTTCTTGCTCAACCCTTCTTTGACCTGAAATGTTTCAGTCAGCTCACTCACAAACATGGTCTAGACATCACCTCTTTCTTTTTCCTTTCATCAATGTCTTCCTCCTCTGATGCGTCAGCTATGTCTGAAAGAAAAATCTTAGCAAAAAGGAAAGATGGTCTCCTCACCATTCGTAGTAGAATCTCCCACAGCAGTTACAACAGGAGAAGAAATGTCCTTATTTCGAGAGAATGAAGTATCCCTAGTCTGTATTGTACAAGTATTATTGTATGGAAACATGCAAGTAAAATTTTGAATAGCATATTTTTTCTGTCACCTCTTTTTCTGTAATAGTTCGCTCAGGTAGCTTCATATGCTGCCATGTGTAATCAACAAAGGAGGCAAGCTGGAGCAAAAAAAAGAGTCGATGGCAATGCAAGATAATGAAGTATTGACCTGTTGTAGACGTGAAAGCCTTTGAAAGTGTCGTTCTGAGAGGGATTCAGTAATAAGAGGTTCTCTAGTCTCACACGGACTCACCAGTGTATGGTATAAACCCTTCCAACAGGCTCCTCATGCCTTCCATCTTCATCAGCTCTTGTGGAGGACGAGTTTTCAACACAACATTGATAACTGCAATAGCACAGCTCAAAGATGACAAGACTAGGTCAGGTAGCTAGGTCTACCTGACTGAGCTACTCGACAGAAACGAGAATTAGTGTTCCACTTGTTAGCAAACTTGAGCAAAGCAACTAAACAAAGCACGAAGTTCATCCACTATTACAACCATGCAACTGACCAATCTGATCTTCCCGTAGTGATGTAATGGTGAGGTGGAACTTGTCCTCTTCATTCATTCCAGACTCATCCAGCAGTGCTAAAACCAGTATAATAAGATCATTTGCAGCAAAAGTGTTTCTGCATACCAGTGAGTATATTGAGTACTCTCCGAGGTTGATCGAGTGAGATGGCTAGTCCCACAGCTCCAACATGGTCCTTCTGTTGCAGGAGGTTCTGCAGCTGCTGTTCTCTGTCAGAAAACAACAAAATAATGCAGTTGAATAGGTAGAAGAGACGCACTTTAAGATCAATTCATCTTTGGCAGTATCTTCCTCTTCAGCAACTTGTTGTGTGACGTCCTAAGCACAGTATTCAATAGGACAGCAATCTAGACTGCATGACACACCTTCCATTGGCAGATGAGTGAGTCAGCCCCTCCTGAGACTAGCTCGTTACCATCACTAATAGACGTCAGTGCCCATATCTGCAGATCGCCTCATCACACATGAAGGTATAACTTTACCTAATGTACTCACTCTGTCAGTATGATGGTCTAGGGTAGCTGCACATTCACCTGTCTTGATGGTCCATATTTTCAATATACCATCATTACCACTACACAATAGAACTGGTAACAGGCGCTAGAATACTGTAATCCAAGTGACTGACGCTGATACAATCTGCATGCCTCTGGTAACGAAAATCACTTTCAGAACAGAGTTGCTGTGTCCTTCGAACGTCTTCAAGCAACTCTGATCGCTCACTGACCACAGCTTGACAGTACCGTCTCCCGAGCTAGTAGCTACACACTGAAAAAGTGTGAAATTATCGCCTCAACCTCTCCATCACTCACTTGATCAACAGGAGAGAACTTTGCGCTCCATACTCCTCTCTTGTGCCCTGTCATTGATCCCAGCAAGCTTCCGTCTGATACTTGCCATAGCTATACAACTAGTCAAAACGAAAGATGTATCCAGCTCTACTGGTAGTACCTTGGCTGTCTTGTCTTGTGATGCAGTTACAAATAATTTATCATTCGGCGAAACATCTAAAGCATTAATATCCTACAAACAAACACATTTTATGAATAGATGTGTTATAAAGTCTACCTTTTTATGAGCAACTTGGGTGTATTCGGCTGGCAGTTGTAATCGAGGATCACCCTATAATTATTTCACAATGATGTACATGGACAGTGTTGTTTGACTAACCTGAGACCATTTTGTGATTGGTTTCAAGTTCCACAACTTCACAGTACAGTCCTGGCTACCAGAGACTGCAAACGACCTACTCAATCTATGATAATGCAATAATACTCTGTCGAATGGAGATTGTAAGCTCAGTACCTTGAACATCCAACCGCTCCAACACTGAGTGTGTGACCACTCCCTACAGCACAGCAGAAGAACTCTGTCTCCGCCCACTTCCACACACGAACTGTATTATCCTGAAAACAACCAAAGAGTCTAGAAATGACAAAAGGAAAATGCTCAACTTTTGAAGCGGTCAGAAGAAGTTGTCCATCTGATGTCGAGCACAGGGAAAGAACCACTCCAGTGTGCCCAGCTAGTAGGCTACAGTGACCTGTTGATTCATTGAACATGGTCACTTGATCAATGTTAGTAGCTATTGCAATCAGCTGATCATCACAGCCCTTGGTCTTGTTGAGGTACTGTATGTCTAACACTTCACCAAGATATCCAACCATCTGAATAAATCATGGAATAAGGAATAGTAAAGACGTAGGTTTAAACCTGTTTGATTTTCTTGTATGACTGTGTGCTATAGAGCACTATACTGTGATCGTAGGTCACACCGACAAGTGAGTTGAGAGCAGACGAGAAGATGAGATCGGTGTAAGCGGGAGGAGACGACTCTTCGTCATCACTGTCACTCTCGTCCTTTCTTACAGGCTGAGAGACAAGTGATTGGAAGGAGTGTAGGACTTGACCGCGCTGCAAGTCCCATACACGAACTTGACCTGAAAAGAGAAGAATGAGCAAGTTAGCATGTCCGCCATCACAATCTACCTTTGTCCCCAGCAGTTGCTACTACCATATCTTTGAGATCACTAGAGTGAGGCAATGTTGCTGAGGTAGTGACAGTTTCGAGTGATTTGATACTGTTTGGTGGTAGAGACACTACTCCTTCAACAGACTGCAGTACAAGATGAATCACCAAAGATGCAGATGCCTCGGTGGAATGCCACCATTTCACATACATAATTTACATTACAAGGTTGCGGCAAATCCTGGCACACACAACAGAGTTATAGCATAGATAATATTACCCCATGTACGATTGTAGTGATCCTGGTACTTATGCAGCGTTCACTGCACTAATAAATAATTCCTCAGATTGCATGCAGCCTTGTCATGCACTGTGAGATGAAGGGCGTGCTCGCTCAGGCTCGCGAAACACATCCTCGTCGCACTGGAAGCCAGGAATGAGCGACCGCTCCTCTGGTTACTGGTTTAAGCTAAATATGCAGCAACATCTTTCAACGTTTTATCTTTTACCCAGGTTTTACCTTGCTTTTTACAAAATGGAATGTCCGCTCTGAGCATTCCAGCCCGTACAGTAAGCTAAAAATATATGTGCTGGCATGCTCATTTTAAAAAAACAGCCTTAACAGATCAATGGATAGCAGCACCCACCACCTCACTGAAGACCCCGGGACTACCGGCCTCCGGCCAGAGTGCTATCCAGAGCCAACAACTCCAGCAGCTGTGCCCAGCAACAACAGCTGCTTTCACAGTCATTATTGGGGAGGAATTCACACTGATCCCAGTCGGGTAGCACTCTCAATTAAAAAGGTTTTCTTGAATTTTTTTCAACATAGTCTGCCCGGGATTCGAACCCGGGTACCCCACGTTATAAGGCTAACGCACTAGCCACTGAGCTAACCAGCCACTTACTATTGTGGGCGTACTCCACTTATTATAAAGGTGGAGTTGCTAGGGTCAACTTTTTGCTGAATAAACATTTGCCCAAGAGTCAAAAAATGCACCATTGGTGCGGGTTATGCCTCGGTGGATGTTACAATTTGAGCATGCACAGCAAGTCACAATAATAATCATTATGAATTCATGACAATGCAATGAGAATCCAATCAGTGCTGACCACTAAATCAACTGGGCGTGTCTATAATGTTCAGTTTGAGTGCTGGGCACAGCACACAAGCGAGATAGCAGCGAGATAGCGTCCATAGCTTGGTTACACAATTGCTGTAGTGAAATTCTAACCTAACAGCTTCTTGACAGTCAACTGTGGATAGCTTTGCCTTTGAAGAACTCCACAGCCATGGGATCAATCGAGAGTGACCAAATTGCGCCATAACTCACAAACTAAGCTTCTTATAAAGTTTTCAAATGTTCTAAAGCGAGATAATACCGTGTTCTACTTGAATTGCTAGTTTCAGAGCTTACAAAAGCGAACCAGCCGTGAGCAATTCACGCGGTAACTCACGCACTAAGCAAAAGTTCTTGAAATTCATATCCGAGCAAGTATCGATTTCTACCTGTGTTGCTTGTTTCGGCGAGCTACGAGAAATTGTTGTGACAGACAGACTGACTGACTACACGACTACTGTATGCCGCGTGGCTCCACCCACCGATGCATAATAAAGTTGTGTCTAGCAGCTAGTAAGCTTACTAACCTCGAACACAGGAACTGTTTTCTTGACGATGCCTCGTGCATGATCCCAGCACACAAGAACCTGGTCACGCCCACCACTAACTAGCGTCTTGCCGTCAGCTGAGAATGTCAGCGACGTAACTGGACTAACATGACTGGACAATACCTGCACACATCTGAGAGAGTGGGGTCAACGGGAGTGAGAGAGAAACACTTCATTTCTAACTTGCTAGTTTGCAGATTCCATACTCGTATGCTGTAGTCAGCCGAGGTGCTGAATAGCTTCAAATCGTCGGGTGAGGGGTGGAACCGAACAAGTGAGACAACACCGACTGATCCTCTCAGATTGTGCGTGCAGTAGTGTCGCACGGAGTCCCATACCTTGATGGTGCTGTCAGTAGAACCTAAGAACAAGACAAACATGAGCAAGTACTTCAGATAGGACATGTACCTGTAGCCAGTAAGGTAGAGGTGGAATCAAAGTCCATACACACAACAGGTCCGTTGTGCGCCTGCATGATTAAAAGACAGGTTTAATTTAAACTGTGATTGGTACTACCAGCTGCAATACCTTCCACTGGCGTGAGGGGTTGGGTCCACTCTCCCACTGATACTGTCGCACTAGCAGACTCCTCCATCCAACCGCTACAGTAGCATCATCAGGCGATACAGCTAGTGAGACCACAGTGTCTTCCTCCTGCACCCATAAACACTCCATTTCTCCTCGCTGGATCTCTCTCAGGCTCACCTCTTCCAGGGTTTGCACCACAGCAAGTGAGGACAGCAACACCACATTCACAGCAGATCCACACGAGCAGAACATATGCCTGCCATCAGACGACATACGAACTGTCCCACCAGTGTAAAAGGCTCTGAGCTTCTCTTGTACAGCATAACTACAAAAATCAATAACGAACATAATTTTAGTCTAGTGTTGTCTGATTTCTCACTTGCTTCGTAGCGTTATAACTTCACCTGTCGATGTCTTCACGTTTCGACCCATGCTGTCGATCGAGAAGAAAGCCACGTGGTTATGGGCGTGTCTGTGTTAAGACCACGCCTTTCTCATCATGGCTGCTCGAATCGGCTCAGCGTCTTTAGGCGCGTCTACGTTCTGGGTGAGAGTACACCGTCCAGACGAGTGTGACAACAGAGGGCTCCCTCTAACGCCAAACTCTATTAGACTGCTTGGTCGCTTCCAAGCTCTCTTGGCGCTGGAACATCACTCTATCTGCTCCTATCTGGACCTGGTGAAGGCTAACAACGGTGAGATACTCGAGACGAGTGTTAGTAAAACAAAGGTGCCTTGTGCACCTAAGCAATAGTGCTGTGTAAGGTAATGGAGAATGTTGATTGTTGCATCAAGACAGCTTTTAGCAGTTGTTGGGCGTGGCTGGTTATGAATACATTATGTAGTTGAGAGAATGGTGGTTGTATCCGAGTACCATAACGACTGCCTCGAGAACCACTTGCAGTCTAAAAAGTTCACAAGGTACTGGCTTGCACTGTTGTGGGTATGCTCACGTTCCTCACATTTCAGCACGGCTTCTTTGTCTAAAGTAGCCTGTCAGATTCTCCAAGGACTGGCTTATCTACATGAGAAAGGGATTGTCCATCGCAACCTAGCACTGGATAATGTACTAGTAACAGCGGAGGTAATATGCTACATGTTACAGTGAATGAGCTTGTCCCTCTTCTGTAGGGACAAATAAAACTACATAACTATGGTCTATACTATATAACAGATAAAGGCAAAGCCGTCAATTTCCCCATTGGGTGAGCCTCTATACCTCTGTCGTGTATTACTGTCGATTGGGAAATTTTCGGCATTAGAATATTTTCTTCATTCATCCTTGCGACAAAAATTAAACACACGAAAATTTCCCGATCTACAGTAATTTATTGTATGCATGTTCAGATCTCCGCGATACCTTGCTCCTGAGGTGCTATTGGCCCCTCCTGACGAACCATCTGGTGAGAAATGTGACATCTGGTCACTCGGCATCATCATACTGGAGCTGTTCATAGTGAGAGCTAACACTGATGTTCACCTCTCACCTTCTCTCTCATTACACAGGAGAGCAACATCTACTCTACTCTGTTCCTCAAAAATGCTCTCCCTACTCTGTTTGCTCGGACATTACTACTAGCACAAAACTACACAAGTGAGAGATACTGTAAAACAGCATAGTATTGTGTGCATTGTGTTTCACAGAGAATGCAGTTCATCCAATCGAGACACTGTTGGAATCTCATCCCACTCCTGACAAAACCATGGACAGTCAACTGAGGTCATTCCTTGAGACTTGTTTGTGTCCTGTTTCTTCGTCGCGGTTAGCAAAATATTGATGTTTTGAATAACTACTGATGTTTTGTTTTAGTTCTTCGGCTGCTGAGCTGCTGAAACATCCATTCATTGCTCCAGCACTTGCTAAGTTGCAAAAAATTCAACAGCAAAAGGTGACCTTTGCAGTGTGTGAGAATTTTAAGTAACTCTCTTTTCTCAGCCTCTTTATCAGCGAGTTGGTAGCCCATTTAGGTCAATTTATCGCAGCAAGGAACTTGAGTTGCCCTCCCTCCCACCACTCCCTTCCTCCCATCAGAACGGGACAGTACCAGAGGAGGATCATTTTAAAGACAGGTCGCTGAAGGAAGTCTATTTTTGGTGGTCTCTAGCAGGAGGTGACCTTCATGGAGAGGTGCACAAGAGAGGTCTTGTGAAGACAAGACCAGCTATATTCAATCTACCATGGTATTAAGTGAAAGTATATGGTTGGTTTGTTATTTTATAGTCCTTTTTCTCCTGTTAGCTTGGTATCTAAAGAGGGAGTAGCTTATGGGATGGAGAGAGATAGTGTGTCACTGTATGATCCAACAGTGATAGAACTGTCATTAGATCAGCTTAGAAAGGTGTGTGTGTGTGTGCGTGTGTGTGTGCGTGTGTGCGTGTGTTTGTGTGTGCGTGTGCGTGTGCGCGTGTGTTTGTGTGTGTGTGTGTGTGTGCGTGCGTGCGTGCGTGCGTGCGTGCGTGCATGCGTGCGTGTGTGTGTGTTTATTTGAGTACCAAACTTCTCTATGCTCAGAGGTTAGAGTCAATGACCACAGTTGACTACTACCCTATTGTCCCTGACAGTATTCAATCTGACAAGTGAGTACAGCTTGTAACTGAATGTACAATACATGTACCTTTCACTATCTAGAAAAGGATCTTTACTGTCTAAATATCCTCATCTATTGGAGTCAGCTAAACTACCCTTTGCTATAAAAGAGAGGGATGTTGAATACCAGGTTTGCTTATGAAAAAAGACATGATATTCAACTTTTTGTTAGTTTCATCGTGTTGTTCAAATATCACGGTTGATCGAAGGATATCCGTACACTCGGCACCAGATCATAACTGAGGCTGTTGTTGATATCTGCCCCTTGCTGAGAGCCGAGATGTGGGCAGCCATATTGAACGTCAGGGTAAGACATGAGACAGAAGTGTCAGGAAACAAGATATCTTACTCTTCGCAGGGCGACATAGTGACGGCATATACCAGCATTGACAAGGAATCGGAAACCACAACAGACCGACAGATAGCAGTGGATATACCTCGCTGTCACCAGTATGACTTGCTCCTCGCCTCCCCTGAGGGTCACAACAAGTTCTTGAGACTCCTCAAAGCTTGGGTCGTCTCTCATCCTCGACTGGTCTACTGGCAAGGTACTGACTGAACTAAAAATTCAAACAAGTTTGATAATGTGTACTTACAGGACTGGATTCACTCTGCGCTCCATTTCTTTCTCTCAACTTCAACAACGAAGGTACCACATGATCATTTCACAATTGTCATCTTTCTGGTCTTTATTGTTAGCTTTGGCACACGCTTCTCTAACTTGCTTCATAGACAAGTACTTACACCACTTCTTCCTCAAAGACAACTCATCTATTATGCAAGGTCTCATACCATTCTCTCCGGTGAATGTAACATTTTTCGTTCTCTCCAACAGAATACTTGGCGGTGTTTTCTCACATGATTGCCTATCATGATCCAGAGCTGTTCAACCATCTGGACAGCATTGGGTTCATGCCTGAGGTCAGAACCACACAGCTGCTACAATAGTTACATAACTCTGGCTTGTTTTCTGCAGCTATACGCCATTCCTTGGTATCTGACCATGTTTACACGTACGTATTCACCTTTCACTCTCTACCCTGTCACCTTTTGATTTCTCTTTCTAGACATATTTCCCCTCGAGAAAATATACCATCTATGGGACACACTGTTGCTGGGCAACTGTTCTTTCCCTTTGTACGCAGGTTTAGCTATCCTTCAACAGGTACGATCAGATTTGCTGCGCTTTGATTTCAACGAATGCATAATGATGTTTTCAGACATGCCCGGTGAGTGTAAGTTTCTGGAATTTCTGCGTACTATAACTAACTCGTGTAGACATTGACATACAACAGTGTGTGACTGATGCTGTTAAAATGTATCAAATCACGCCGTCAAGTTTGTGTGTACGTTGCTATGAACACACCCCATGTCAACATCGAGACATACGACCTGAAGTGGTAGGTCACAACTGTAGCACTCATGGTATGATATACCCGCAATGCAGCGAAAAGAACCTCTCTCATTGCAAACACTCAAAATGGAGTCGTCCCCTCAAATATCAGCACACGATCTGATCACGCTGTGTAAGATGACGTCACATGCCCTCTGCTATGCTGACCACAATCCTCCTCCTCGGCGAGACCCGGAAAACCCACTGCTGTGGCGACGAGTGCAGGAGGGACAAGGAGTGGGTCGAAAAGACACCATCATTGTGGACATTCGGACACTGGAAGAGTATCCTTTTACATCAAATATGCAGACCTATGAAATCATTATTTAGTTGTTTTCCCATTATAGTATTGTAGATATCGTATGGGGCATATTCCTCGCTCCATTGGTCTCCCTTTTTCTGAGGCATTCTCATCTGATGGCTCACTGGTGCCTTGTCCAGCTGCTACATCTCTCGGACAGCACAGAGGAAAGATCATTATTGTAGTCGCTAACAAGAGTGACCCAGGACCAACGGTATGAGAAGTTCTTCAAAAGTCAAATATGTGCATCTCGCTCTCTGCCTTAGTTTTGTCGTCAGTTGGTTAGACTGAATTTCCCTCACGTGTGTCTCCTTCATGAGGGAGCAGGTGTTCTCAGGTCTCAAGGTCTACTCTTGTCACTTCAAAATGACCCATAGACACTGGTTCTATTGTTTGCTATTGTACAGCACAAAGTGAAAAGTCGTACTGTGCATAACATTACCATTTGTGAACTATTGTTTTTAAACCGCCAATGATACTTTGTAAACACTAGCGAGCGTTATGGAGTCTGTTACAATAGCTTATGTATTTCAAAATTCCAATCTTGTCAGTCTATTATACTATTGCACACACACATGAATAACCTGACTATTGAATGTCCACTGCATTCTATAATACAGCAGCTAATGATAATTATGTCTCTGTTGGTTCAAGGAGCTTGACCAAATGCTCTTCCCATGATGTCATTCTTGCATGTTATACCATAGACACCATGATTGGCTGCATCAACTTGGTTGAAGTGACCATCCATCTTCTCCCATCCACCAACGCACGGTTTCCTGCAACGATGCAGCTTATTTTTAGCATCGACTGTAAACACCTCGTGCACTCCTGAAGCTGTTATTTGCTTCATACGTCTACCGGGGATGTGACGCCAGTTGCCACTTCCATCCACATTTCGTTTAAAGACAGCTCCTGCTGAATTAACTCCATACACTCTCTCTTGTCCCCCATCAATATTGCGAAGTGCTCCATGAACATGTTGCCATTGTCCATTGCAAGGCTTAGCACACTTGAAAATTTGATCTGCATTGTTCGTTCCCCATACATATCCATTGCCTGAAGCTGACACGTGACGCAGGCCTCCACTAATTCGTGTCCAATCTCGACCACTGCCATCAACTGGTCGCTTATATAATTTTGCTTACTAACTCCCCAAACCTCGTGATCATCAGCATCCACTTGCATTAGCTTGCCATTGATTTTACGCCAGTTACCATTGCAGGGACGCTTGCATATGAATATGTCATCATGCTTGTTGACTCCCCATAAGTAGTTGGTCGAGGCAGTGATTTGCTTTAGGTCACCTGGAATAGTAGTGAAGCCATATCCACTGGTAGCTGTGAAGGCTACTATCACAGCAACCACAAGAACCGCTTTGCTTATAGCCATGCTGCAGGTAAAAATTCACGCACTGCCCAATGAGATGTAGACCAGTATCTGTGGCAGTTACGATTACTTACAGTTGTGGTTTGGTTGTGGCATAGTAATACAACACCAACCATTTATTAGTTTATGCAGGAATGTACAACTGTAGTGCTATGTGTTAGGTTTCATTCCCATTTTAGTAAAAGTGAAGCAGTTGTCACCACTCACCACGTGTATTCTCATCTATCTTTGTCTAAAGAAGATGGTTGACAATCTACAGTTTACTAGCCAGTGGTTTTTGCAGCATGGGCAAAGTCTTTAAAATTATGGATCTGTTCAGGCGTTTATAGGTGTTTCCAATCCCTCTATGACTAGTATTGTAGTATAAAATTTGATACTTCTTTGCATAATTCTGACAACCTTTGCATAAAATATTGTTTTTAAACTGCCGATAATACTTTAGCGAACATTTTAGTATAATAGGTTATGTATTTCAAAATTCCAATCTTGTCAGTATATTATACTATTGCACACACACATGAATAACCTGGCTATTGAATGTCCACTGCATTCTATAATACAGCAGCTAATATGTATCTGTTGGTTCAAGGAGCTTGACCAAATGCTCTTCCCATGATGTCATTCTTGCATGTTATACCATAGACACCATGATTGGCTGCATCAACTTGGTTGAAGTGACCATCCATCTTCTCCCATCCACCAACGCACGGTTTCCTGCAACGATGCAGCTTATTTTTAGCATCGACTGCAAACACCTCGTGCACTCCTGAAGCTGTTATTTGCTTCATCCGTATGCTAGGGATGTAACGCCATTTGCCACTTCCATCCACATTTCGTGTATAGACAGCTCCTCCTGAATTAACACCATACACTCTCTCTTGTCCTCCATCAATATTGCGAAGTGCTCCAGAAACACGTTGCCATTGTCCATTGCAAGGCTTAGCACACTTGTAGATGTGATCTCTATTGTTTGTTCCCCATACATATCCATTGCCTGAAGCTGACACGTGACGCAGGCCTCCTCTAACTTGTTTCCATTGTCCGCTACCATCAACTGGTCGCTTAAAAATTTGTTGATTCTTATTAACTCCCCAAACCTCGTGATCATCAGCATCCACTTGCATTAGCTTGCCATTGATTTTACGCCAGTTACCATTGCAGGGACGCTTGCAGATGAATATGTCATCATTCTTGTTGACTCCCCAGAAGTAGTTGGTCGAGGCTGTGATTTGCTTTAAACTGCCTGAAATAGTAGTGAAGCCATATCCACTGGTAGCTGTGAAGGCTACTATCACAGCAACCACAAGAACCGCTTTGCTTATAGCCATGCGATAAATGCTGCTGGTAAAAAAATCACATACACAAGATTGATCCTCAAAGCAGTAGTTGGAGATGCGTCGTCGGTTATATACAACTGATTTCTTAGTTTATAAACAATTCGTGAGTATAGTTTTTGTTTTGAAGTTCACGAAGGAAAAGAAATGTGTTCATATTGTACATGCACATTCTTGTCAAAGCTATCACATAGAGCTGAAGGAACCATTGTTTCCTGTACAGTGCTGTGAACTGAAACCCACACAGCACAGGCAGGACATAGCACAGGAAAGCCTTGGTAGGTACTCACAGCAACCACCTAACATCAATAGTAGACAATGCATAAAAATAGTCTGTCTATCCAGGGGCACAATAATTATTTAAAGCCTGTTCAAAGCCTTATTGTACATGTGGGCACACACACTTTGGTGCCCATCAATTTTCATTGTACAGATTACCACCATAATTGTTATTCACAATTAGAAGAACACAGTGAGCTATAAATCTTTTTGTAGTTCTCTAGAGGGTGTGGTGGGAAAAAGCTGCTTTAGTGTCTGTTCATCTCTCTTCTTGACAAAATTCTGAGCCATGGAGTTGATGATAGATATGACAAAATAGACTACCATTATCAACAAGATTTGACCAAATATCCACTGCAGTAGACTTGAGTCCTGTAGACAGGTAGAGAAAGTGATACGAAGTTATGAACCAAAGCACTAACTGATAGGGCAATGTCACTTCCTGGTTTTCTATGTAACTTTTTCCTCTGTTTCTCAAGATAGTCGCTGAAAGGCACCTTGATGTATTGCCCGATATATGGTAAAGTACTGTAATAGAGATTAGACAGGTATGCACACCAAGCAGACTGTTATAATCTTACCCTATATGTTCAACAACCCATTCAACATACACTTTAGAGAATGCCAGAATTACAAACAATTTCTGTGGGAGACAAGATCAGCATGTACCAGCTGGTGTGAATTATGCGTACTATACCTGAATGTGCATTTTAATAACAGCTTTACCTATGACCGTTGCACCGAAGAAGGTCCAGAATGGGATTTGGAAGTGACCGCACGTGATGCCCGCGAGGTCAAACAGAGGATTTGGAATCTATAGGAAATGACAAATCGTGAATATTATCAACAGGGCCCATTACAGCCATGAGTTGCCCACACTATAAAAGCTTCACCATAGCATGCAACTGATCAACTGCACAGCCATATATTGGCTATTACCACAGTGAGGACATGTTGCTACTGGCTAGGTTGCTACTGGCTAGGTAGCTACCACCGCTGTGATAGCTATCAGGTAGACGAGCAGCGAGCACGCATTGCTCCTGCTCCCCACCTCTGCCAGATCAACACAGATATCTGAGTGGTGCACTATTTATTGGAACTGAGAAATGATAATTACGAGCACTGAATAGATAGTGATGGTGTGAAGACGATTCATACAAAAGAAACTACATGTATCACCACCCAAAAGTATGTGAACTCACTGATGCACACAGTAGTATTCCAAAGAATCCAACCTTTTGTACCACAACATGTACTATCTTCTTAGCACGAGTGAGAGGATCCTATACACCACCATGGGATGACTAACACTCAAGGATGCTAACATCTCTTACCTTCTTCTCAGAATGCAACACCTCTTCCAGCTCTTCAACTTCCTCTTCTGTTCCAGATTGACGAGCTGAATTACAAGAGAAGAATAGCATAAGACTTAGCTCAAGTTAGCTGTAGTCTGACCTGCTCGCGCCATGAAATATGGAGGGAGTTCTCCTATAGCTGTACCCAAACCCTGAGAGCAACACATTCGGCGCAACTACCCATCAAGTCACTCACCCACATCATGGCTTCCAGTCGTACTTTGCTCATTATCGTCCACATAGTAACCTGATAAGGCGCGGCTTCACTTGGGCACACAATACTGGGAGGAAAAAGAGACAAGAAAACAAAAATGAAAAGTTAAAAATTCTTTTGACTAACTCTTGCGGGTATGGAGGTTGAGGGAAGTCAACAGAGTCACATGTCCATGCTGCCATGGTAACAGAAGCAATGTGAGGTCCCTACACACATGTACCATACTCCTGACAAGCGACTGATAGAATGGGGCAACTGACTAGATAAAGAAGGAAGGTATGCAGACCGGTTCCCAAACCAACAGAAGACAGGATCCCAAGCCCAATCCAATACCCACACCAGATGAGCTGTTTCTCAACAGACAGCACGACCTAGACATATTATAGCATATTACAGTCCTCTATAATCTTAGTATGATATTACTTGTTGGTGAGGTCCATCGATACAGTAGCTAGCCACCATAACTACACACATGACAAATACTAGCAGCACTTTGATACGATGCTGGAGTATGCTAGACAAGAGAAGAATTTTACCATTGCATTGCTCAACAACACTGCTTACCTATGTGATAATGTATGTAACTCATCGACTAGTTCTCTAGCAAAATAAAATAATGTTAACAGTGGCTTTCGCCATAACACCATTTTAGCTCTCTCTTTCCTGTGCTCCTTGACAATCCTGTCATACACCTGAGCTGAAAAATATTGACACACAATGGCAGCATATATCAACTTGGTTTGCTTCAGCACACAGAACACACTCTCTCGCACTTTCTCTTCCGTCAATCACACCATTAGATTCTCCTTGACCAACTGGTAGAGACGCTGGAATTCCCCTGGAGTTTTCTCCCAACGCGCGACGCTGTTTTATTCCTGTAGCATCAGCAATGAAAGGGCAAGAGGCATAGATGGCACGGGGACATTACCACTATCTCTCGCAGCCATTCTCGATTCCAGCTTCGATCGACCTCGTGGCGAGAGTATTAAGCCACGCCCTTTTTGCTTTGACGGTTTTTTAAATTTGTGGACACCCTGCAGCCAACTATTCATTATCGCTATACATGTACACCATAAATAAACTCAATACTGCTTTATAGTATAATACATGTATTCATAAAGACTAATCATTTGTACCATGCAGAGAGGCATGCAGTTCAGATCACAATTAATACTGTATCAGCATTCAGCACAAAATCAGATTTGCCATAGCTGTAGTAATCATAGAGCAACTGATTAAGTTCCTATTATTGCACTTGACATGGGCTCCAGTGACTGACCATTTTTTGAGCCCCCCTACAGTACTGTCTGTCATGGGATGGCTGAAATCAGTTTCTCATTGCTATTGCAACTTGAGAAATCAGCTATCAATCAGCTATTGCTTTGAGAAGCTCAAGAGTGTCACATTGCCATATTCTATACATCCTACCTCTACACTGAATTATGAGAGAATCTCTTCCTAACTATTTAATTCACTACTTCACAAAACATGTTGTGTCCTCACTATAAAAAAAATTATTTTAGAAAAATGAAGAGACTTTGTGACTGCAGTCCAGAGCTAGCTTGAACTGTGCTGCTTAATTCTACAATGCATTTCCTTGTATTTTTTGTGAGTTAAAGTTTGATCTAGTAGCATTGACTACATATACATGCAGCAAGTTAGCAATGCAATTTTGCAGAATTCCTGTACGTGCGTGCATAATTTCCTGTGTATGCAATACAATTCTGCAGAATTCCTGTGCGTGTGGGTAAATTTATAGCTTTACAGTGCACAAAAAGGAATAGCATGAAAGTGGTGATATAATAGAAATACATGTACATGTACATGTAGCACTGAGGGGTCAGTAGCCTCACTGATTTAGGAAGAATATGACATCATTAAGCTCCAGATTCATGGACAAAGGGAGATGTACATAATTGCATTGGTAACTATTGCATGTTTATGCATGTAGACAATAAGAACATACTTCGAATTTTAAATCAAATTCATAGGCACGTGCTTGGCGCCACCGCAGTGTGCATAGTATAGCCCTATATTATAGCAACAGTACGCCCATTGTGGCACTTTCTTGCAGGCGACGCTCACTGCAAGATCTGTAGCTAGCCTAGTTGCTAGCTCCAAGCCTCTAGAACAGCAAATCCGAGTGTGTTGATTCAGAGTACAGCTCACATCAAGAAGAACAGGAATCAGGTATGATTTGTTCAGCGGCTAGCTAGCTTTGCGTCAGTGCAGTACTTCAGGATTATGTAAAGGATAATAGATGCATGCGTTTGGACATAATTCATGTATGCTACAGCGATTCATTGCTGTAGTAGGGCTCAATCATGCGTGACTTCTAGCATACATGTAGATCTATAGTACTGTCCTCGGCTATATTTTGCATGATTAAAATTTTGTTTTGGCGTGTCTCGCAAATCTCTGGAGACTACAAGGGTGGGTGTAAACGCGGAACGTGGATGGAATGGACCGTCAAACAGTAAAGAAAACAGCCAAATTTGGACTTGAAAAGAGAAAAGGACTTGGACTGTGCTGCTTAATTCTATAATGCATTTCCTTGTAACTTTTTTTGTGAGTTAAAGTTTGATCTAGCATTGACTATTGACTTGTTCAGCTTGCGTACTGCTGCACGCAAAGAGTAGAGAGCGGTTAGTGAAGTGTGAGACTCGTTGTGTCAGTGACCGCTGATAATCATATGTGCTTATAATAATGATCATTTCCTGTGACCCATGTGGGATATACTTGTATGAATAAACTCAGCTAGTGAATGTCATTATCGTCAGGGCTGCTAAGGGGCGTAGAGTTCATACAATATCATTCGTAATAATATGAGTCCATTGTTGCAGGGTGCAGCTGAGCGATCTTCAGCAGTGTGACTACAGGTGTGCTAAACTCATGTTGTTTATGCAACTACCATTCATCTTCACAAAAAAATAAGATGCATGTTATCTTAATGCACAATGATGTTTTATGCACAATCATTGCGTTTCATCACAGGCACTGCAAAATGAAGCAGACTGCAGTTATTCTGGTGACTCTGTTGTCGGCAGTTTGCATCGAAGGTATACTTCTCACGAGATACTGTGATATTTCTAACATTCTTCTAAATCTGCAGCTACACATGAGCAGGTCTCATCTGCAGGCCTACCATTGCAAACTCCAACATCATCAGCTACAGATAACTTCACCGAATTTCCAACATACGATCCCAATTCATGTGAAGACAGTTCTCAACGGATTGTCAACACTACCTATGTTTATTTCCCAAATGGTACGAATGTTTTAGTAGGCCGTCCTGAAATATGCGTACAAGGGACGTGGAGAACTATCTGTGGTACTTCTGATGAGAACGTAGCCACTGTTATCTGTAATGGGAACCAAGGATCGAATACAGGTATGTGTAACATACCTGCATGGGAGGACGCTAGAAGGGCAAGTCCCATTGGCTTCTCTCAAAGCTGTTAGATTCTTATTGTAATTTTGCGGAAATATTATACATGTGTGGAATTTTTTATCACACGTCTCAATTTTTCAGAGGGGCTTCCCTATGCTGTCGTGGGAGATGTGTCGGACTACCAACATACCAGTGACTCCAACTTGCATGTAGCAAGTGTCAACTGCCCTCCCAATGCAACACATTTCAGCGGTTGCAATTATACTACCAATACTGGCAGCTGCCTGCAGTCATCATTTGTCCTATCATGTATTCAGAGTAAGTTGAGACCAGTCTGTAACAGATAACGCTATCAGTAACACATTATCAATTTACCTGTACAGGGCCTCCTTTGTGTAACAATGGGGAAATTCGAGTGTTAAACTCTACCAGAATATCTTTCCCATCCTCACGGTCACTTTTAACTGGTCGAGTAGAGACTTGTATCGATGGACAGTATGTTGACCTGTGCAGCAGTGCTAACTACACTGGTATTGACATAGCCAGAATTGCCTGTGAAAGAGAGGGAATTTACAGCGGTGTTCATCAGAGTAAGTTGACCCATGCTCAGCGATAGTATGGTATGAGCTTCTCTCACACACAGTTGTACCACACGAGACACAATATGGAACTAGTGACACTGGACTCTATGTGACAAACCTTGACTGCTTCGAGGCTAATTATAACTTAGAAGGATGCAAATTCACAACAGGTCAATGTTCTGGCAGCCCATTAGTAGTTGACTGTCAACAAAGTGAGGAAACAAAAATATTGCAACAGATCAATTATTTTTTTTTTTCACAGCTTGTAATGATGGTTCAGTGCGACTCATCAATGAGAACATAGCTCACACTCAACAAGGCAATGTAACCATCAGTGGTGTTGCTGAAGTGTGTGTGTCAGGACAATGGGCATCAACATGTGTCCTTCCTGGTGAAACCATTGCTGACGATGTGCTGATGACAATTTGTAGAGAACTGGGATATTCTGGTAAGATAGATGGCACACTAGTTAATGCAGTGGGCAATGTTGGCCTGGCACAGGTGGAGCATTGGTCAGTTCTCAAGGCTTCACTCCAAGCACCAGTCAAATTGTATTAAGCAACATCTCATGTCCTACATACGAATACTATTCTCTTTCATCGTGTTCATTCTCAATGGCCACTGATCCGATGTGTAATGATCACAGCTATGATGGAGTCATTCAGTGTTACAGACCTGGTGAGCAGTCTGATAGTATTTGAATTATTGATCATCTTGTATCACTTTAGTTGATAACAACAACTGCTACTCTAGTTTCCACTATCCAAATGCATATGGCAACTATCCTAATGGTTCATCACTATCTATTGGTTATGTACAAGACTGCATCAACAACACACAGTCCACACTGTGTAACAATGCACTCACCAATGAGGACGCTCAACTCATCTGTCGTAATGTTGGACCATCTAATGCTGTCGGACATTCGACTGCTCTATTTGGCTCCATGAACGACTTCAGGACTCCTCTCAGCAGGAATGGTTTCTACGATATCAGTTGCCCCTCGTACAGTAGCAGTTTCTACTCTTATGATTGTAACTCCACAACATCAACCGATTCGTGTGCCAGTGAGGGAGGACCTGCTCTGATATCCTGTGTTGAAGGTACGATACTAAGCTGCTCTCTGTGTGCTATACTATCATCTTGTGTGTGTAGTGAGAGAACCACAGACTTGCTTCAATGGCCAGGTTCGAGCCATCAACTCAGTGTATGGTAATCTCAACAATGGCAGTTACTTCAACATACAACAATATGAGGCATGTGTGAACGGCACTTACCTACCAGTGTGTAGACAGAACATTCAAATTCAAGGAGAGGCATCTCGTGTGCTGTGTAGATCCACAAGTGGCAACGATGACAGTATGCTTAGTAACAGTTAATATAGTGAATGATATTACTAATGACATTATACAGGTGTTCTAGAATATTCATACATTGGATCTCTATATGGTGTCATGGCCACTAACTCCACTCAAGTAGTGAACGATCTATATTGTCCACCATTTGTATACAGCAATATTGATGGTTGTAACTTCACTGTTAGTGATGGTAATGGATGTGGCATGTATGGTGGACCTCTTGTCCTCTCGTGCTTTGATCGTAAGCTACTCTGTGACTCACTTACTATCAGTTGATCTGTTTCTTCCAGTACCTGAACCCACTTCATCACCTCCAACCATTTTCCCAACTACTACTACTTCAGGTAAGTGATCTATTGTCACAGGATTGCTAACAATCTCTCTCATGATCAACAGCTCCAACTAGTGTTCCATCAACATTTCCAACACCAACAGCTAATACAACAAGTATTATTCTCACTGGCGATGATAATTCTGCTGAAGTGATGTTTCCATCACCATTTCGTTTTGGTAACAGCTACTACACTAGTGCCTATGTGAGTCACATAGTCTGAATGTGTTACAGTGATTCAGGTATTGTATACCACAGGTTAGCACCAATGGATTGATCAGCTTTGGATCTTCATACACTGAGTACATTCCTCGTTCATTCCCTATTCAATTCCCAGTAGTGGCTGCATATTGGACTGATATTCATGTCCCAGGTGGTGCCGGCGTTGTTATGATTGATCTTCTCAGCGCATCACAGCTTCAGAACATTAACAGTTTAATCTCATCACGTGAAGCTATCTCATTCACTGGTACCTTTGGTCTCAGGAGTCTTTGGGAAGATGTATGTCCATATGGTCAATCGTGCACTGAGGTAAGCTCAACGATGATAAGTAATCCATCAAATTTATTGCTTTTTTAGACCAACACATTTGAAGCTGTGCTAGTAACTAATGGCATCCAATCTTATGCTATACTTTCCTATGTCTGTGGTGAACTCAATTGGAACAATAGCAATACTGCCATTGGATTCAGTGCCAACCAATGTTTCTATGCTAATAATCAACACTCAGGATCTAATGTGAATGATATTGCATGTGCCAATCAGCTAATGACTGACGAGATCAATGATGTTGTGTATCTGATAAGCGGAGGTGAGCAGACAGCTACTGCTATACAACACTAACTAATAACCATTCATTCACTACAGGTCCTGTTAGCTGCAGTAATACATCACCATCCACTGGTTTCCCATCACCTACTAATACTGCTAGTCCACCTACTGATACACCAAATGAGTGTTACTATGATGAAGTCAGACTAGGCAACACTTCACAAGTATCGTTCTCTAATGGCACTAGTATACAAGTCGGTCGACCACAAGTGTGTATCAATGGATCATTTGTCAGTCCATGTGGCAGTGTTGATCAGAATGTAGCCAGCACATTGTGCAGCCATCAATTTGGATCTAATTATGGTAAGTGTTAGTCTGCTATTTTATGATTGATTCATGTGCATTATACGTTTCTTTCAGATGGTCTAACCTATCCTGTTATTGGTAGCATATCTGACTACCAGCCTAGTGGTAGTAGTTCATCCAGTCTACTAGTGGCCTGTCCTCCTAACAGCACTTATTTTGGTAACTGTAACTACACTCAACAATATGGAGACTGTAGTTTGTCAGCTGTCATTACCTGCATCACAAGTGAGACTTACAATACTCTAACAGAGTAGCCATGATACTTTGTTCGCGTTAGGACCTCCTTTATGCAACAATGGTGAAATACGAGTGGTAAACACTAGCAGAATATCCTTCCCATCCTCTCGTTCAAGAATAACTGGTCGAGTGGAGACATGTATCGATGGAAGATATGTCGATTTGTGCAGCAGTGGTAACTACAGTTCTGTTAATATATCACGTTTGGTCTGTGAGAGAGAAGGAATATATAACGGAGTTCAACAGAGTAAGTAAAGCCATGTTCTACGATAATGTGCTTTATTAATCTCTCACACACAGTTGTACCACACGAGACACAATATGGGACTAGTGGCACTGGACTCTATGTGAACAGTATTGACTGTCCTTACAGCTCCTACGATCTGTCTGGATGTGGTCTATCCACTGCTGGGACATGTTCTGGTACACCTCTGGTAGTCAACTGCCAGCGAAGTGAGTCCACACACTAATGTGGCAGCTATCATGTACTGACTGTACACTCGTTTCACAGCTTGCAATGATGGTTCAGTGCGACTCATCAATGAGAACATAGCTCACACTCAACAAGGCAATGCAACCATCAGTGGTGTTGTTGAGGTATGTGAGTTAGGACAATGGGCATCAATATGCGTCCTTCCTGGTGAAACCATTGCTGATGATGTGCTGATGACAATTTGTAGAGAACTGGGATATTCTGGTAAGATAGATGCCACACTAGTTAATGCAGTGGATAATGTTGGCCTGGCACAGGTGGAGCATTGGTCAGTTCTCAAGGCTTCACTCCAAGCACCAGTCAAATTGTATTAAGCAACATCTCATGTCCTACATACGAATACTATTCTCTTTCATCGTGTTCATTCTCAATGGCCACTGATCCGATGTGTAATGATCACAGCTATGATGGAGTCATTCAGTGTTACAGACCTGGTGAGCAGTCTGATAGTATTTGAATTATTGATCATCTTGCATCACTTTAGTTGATAACAACAACTGCTACTCTAGTTTCCACTATCCAAATGCATATGGCAACTATCCTAATGGTTCATCACTAACTATTGGTTATGTACAAGACTGCATCAACAACACACAGTCCACACTGTGTAACAATGCACTCACCAATGAGGACGCTCAACTCATCTGTCGTAACGTTGGACCATCTAATGCTGTCGGACATTCGACTGCTCTATTTGGCTCCATGAACGACTTCAGGACTCCTCTAAACAGGAATGGTTTCTACGATATCAGTTGCCCCTCGTACAGTAGCAGTTTCTACTCTTCTGATTGTAACTCCACAACATCAACCGATTCGTGTGCCAGTGAGGGAGGACCTGCTCTGATATCCTGTGTTGAAGGTACGATACTAAGCTGCTCTCTGTGTGCTATACTATCATCTTGTGTGTGTAGTGAGAGAACCACAGACATGCTTCAATGGCCAGGTTCGAGCCATCAACTCAGTGTATGGTAATCTCAACAATGGCAGTTACTTCAACATACAACAATATGAGGCATGTGTGAACGGCACTTACCTACCAGTGTGTAGACAGAACATTCAAATTCAAGGAGAGGCATCTCGTGTGCTGTGTAGATCCACAAGTGGCAACGATGACAGTATGCTTAGTAACAGTTAATATAGTGAATGATATTACTAATGACATTATACAGGTGTTCTAGAATATTCATACATTGGATCTCTATATGGTGTCATGGCCACTAACTCCACTCAAGTAGTGAACGATCTATATTGTCCACCATTTGTATACAGCAATATTGATGGTTGTAACTTCACTGTTAGTGATGGTAATGGATGTACCATGTTTGGTGGACCTCTTGTCCTCTCGTGCTTTGATCGTAAGTTACTCTGTGACTCACTTACTATCAGTTGATCTGTTTCTTCCAGTACCTGAACCCACTTCATCACCTCCAACCATTTTCCCAAATACTACTACTTCAGGTAAGTGATCTATTGTCACAGGATTGCTAACAATCTCTCTATTCTCATGATCAACAGCTCCAACTAGTGTTCCATCAACATTTCCAACACCTACAGCTCCAATACCAACAAGTTTTAATCTCACTGGCGATGATAATTCTGCTGAAGTGATGTTTCCATCACCATTTCGTTTTGGTAACAGCTACTACACTAGGGCCTATGTGAGTCACATAGTCTGAATGTGTTACAGTGATTCAGGTATTGTATACCACAGGTTAGCACCAATGGATTGATCAGCTTTGGATCTTCAAACACTGATTATAGTCCTCGTACATTCCCTATTCAATCCCCAGTAGTGGCTCCATATTGGACTGATATTGATGTCTCAATTGATGATGGTGTAGTTATAATCAATCTTCTCAGCGCATCACAACTTCAGAACATTAACAGTTTAATCTCATCACGTGAAGCTATCTCATTCACTGGTACCTTTGCTCTCAGGACTCGTTGGGACAATGTGTGTCCATATGATGGTAATGGTCAATCATGCACTGAGGTAAGCTCAACGATGGTAAGTAATCCATCAAATCTATTGCTTTCTTCTAGACCAACACATTTGAAGCTGTGCTAGTAACTAATGGCATCCAATCTTATGCTATACTTTCCTATCGCTGTGGTGAACTCAATTGGAACAATACCGATACTGGCATTGGATTCAGTGCCAACCAATGTTTCTATGCTAATAATCAATACTCAGGATCTAATGTGAATGATATTGCATGTGCCAATCAGCTAATGACTGACGAGATCAATGATGTTGTGTATCTGATAAGCGGAGGTGAGCTACTGCTATACAACACTAACTAATAACCATTCATTCACTACAGGTCCTGTTAGCTGCAGTAATACATCAGTATCCACTGGTTTCCCAACTCCTACATCCACTAGTCCACCTCCTACCAGTGATGGTTTCCCATCACCTACTAATACTGCTAGTCCACCTACTGATACACCAATGGAGTGTTACTATGATGAAGTCAGACTAGGCAACACTTCACAAGTATCGTTCTCTAATGGCACTAGTATACAAGTCGGTCGACCACAAGTGTGTATCAATGGATCATTTGTCAGTCCATGTGGCAGTGTTGATCAGAATGTAGCCAGCACATTGTGCAGTCATCAATTTGGATCTAATTATGGTCAGTCTGCTATTTATGATTGATTCATGTGCATTATATGTTTCTTTCAGATGGTCTAACCTATCCTGTTATTGGTAGCATATCTGACTACCAGCCTAGTGGTAGTAGTTCATCCAGTCTACAAGTGGTCTGTCCTCCTAACAGCACTTATTTTGGTAACTGTAACTACACTCAACAATATGGAGAGTGTAGTTTGTCAGCTGTCATTACCTGCATCACAAGTGAGACTTACAATACTCTAACAGAGTAGCCATGATACTTTGTTCACGTTAGGACCTCCTTTATGCAACAATGGTGAAATACGAGTGGTAAACACTAGCAGAATATCCTTCCCATCCTCTCGTTCAAGAATAACTGGTCGAGTGGAGACTTGTATCGATGGAAGATATGTTGATTTGTGCAGCAGTGGTAACTACAGTTCTGTTAATATATCACGTTTGGTCTGTGAGAGAGAAGGAATATATAACGGAGTACAACAGAGTAAGTAAAGCCATGTTCTACGATAATGTGCTTTATTTATCTCTCACACACACAGTTGTACCACACGAGACACAATATGGAACTAGTGGCACTGGACTCTATGTGAACAGTATTGACTGTCCTTACAGCTCCTACGATCTGTCCGGATGTGGTCTATCCACTGCTGGGACATGTTCTGGTACACCTCTGGTAGTCAACTGCCAGCGAAGTGAGTCCACACACTAATGTGGTAGCTATCATGTACTGACTGTACACTCGTTTCACAGCTTGCAATGATGGTTCAGTGCGACTCATCAATGAGAACATAGCTCACACTCAACAAGGCAATGCAACCATCAGTGGTGTTGCTGAAGTGTGTGTGTCAGGACAATGGGCATCAACATGCGTCCTTCCTGGTGAAACCATTGCTGACGATGTGCTGATGACAATTTGTAGAGAACTGGGATATTCTGGTAAGATAGATGGCACACTAGTTAATGCAGTGGGTAATGTTGGCCTGGCACAGGTGGAGCATTGGTCAGTTCTCAGGGCTTCACTCCAAGCACCAGTCAAGTTGTATCAAGCAACATCTCATGTCCTACATACGAATACTATTCTCTTTCATCGTGTTCATTCTCAATGGCCACTGATCCGATGTGTAATGATCACAGCTATGATGGAGTCATTCAGTGTTACAGACCTGGTGAGCAGTCTGATAGTATTTGAATTATTGATCATCTTGTATCACTTTAGTTGATAACAACAACTGCTACTCTAGTTTCCACTATCCAAATGCATATGGCAACTATCCTAATGGTTCATCACTATCTATTGGTTATGTACAAGACTGCATCAACAACACACAGTCCACACTGTGTAACAATGCACTCACCAATGAGGACGCTCAACTCATCTGTCGTAACGTTGGACCATCTAATGCTGTCGGACATTCGACTGCTCTATTTGGCTCCGTGAACGACTTCAGGACTCCTTTAAACAGGAATGGTTTCTACGATATCAGTTGCCCCTCGTACAGTAGCAGTTTCTACTCTTATGAATGTAACTCTACAACATCAACCGATTCGTGTGCCAGTGAGGGAGGACCTGCTCTGATATCCTGTGTTGAAGGTACGATACTAAGCTGCTCTCTGTGTGCTATACTATCATCTTGTGTGTGTAGTGAGAGAACCACAGACTTGCTTCAATGGCCAGGTTCGAGCCATCAACTCAGTGTATGGTAATCTCAACAATGGCAGCTACTTCAACATACAACAATATGAGGCATGTGTGAACGGTACTTACCTACCAGTGTGTAGACAGAACATTCAAGGAGAGGCATCCCGTGTGCTGTGTAGATCATCAAGTGGCAACGATGACAGTATGCTTAGTAACAGTTAATATAGTGAATGATATTACTAATGACATTATACAGGTGTTCTAGAATATTCATACATTGGATCTCTATATGGTGTCATGGCCACTAACTCCACTCAAGTAGTGAACGATCTATATTGTCCACCATTTGTATACAGCAATATTGATGGTTGTAACTTCACTGTTAGTGATGGTAATGGATGTGGCATGTTTGGTGGACCTCTTGTCCTCTCGTGCTTTGATCGTAAGCTACTCTGTGACTCACTTACTATCAGTTGATCTGTTTCTTCCAGTACCTGACCCCACTTCATCACCTCCAACCATTTTCCCAACTACTACTACTTCAGGTAAGTGATCTATTGTCACAGGATTGCTAACAATCTCTCTATTCTCATGATCAACAGCTCCAACTAGTGTTCCATCAACATTTCCAACACCAACTCCTACTAATACAACAACAAGTATTATTCTCACTGGCGATGATAATTCTGCTGAAGTGATGTTTCCATCACCATTTCGTTTTGGTAACAGCTACTACACTAGTGCCTATGTGAGTCACATAGTCTGAATGTGTTACAGTGATTCAGGTATTGTATACCACAGGTTAGCACCAATGGATTGATCAGCTTTGGATCTTCATACACAGAGTACATTCCTCGTTCATTCCCTATTCAATTCCCAGTAGTGGCTGCATATTGGACTGATATTCATGTCCCAGGTGGTGCCGGCGTTGTTATGATTGATCTTCTCAGCGCATCACAGCTTCAGAACATTAACAGTTTAATCTCATCACGTGAAGCCATCTCATTCACTGGTACCTTTGCTCTCAGGACTCTTTGGGAAGATGTGTGTCCATATGGTCAATCGTGCACTGAGGTAAGCTCAACGATGATAAGTAATCCATCAAATTTATTGCTTTTTTAGACCAACACATTTGAAGCTGTGCTAGTAACTAATGGCATCCAATCTTATGCTGTACTTTCCTATGTCTGTGGTGAACTCAATTGGAACAATAGCAATACTGGCATTGGATTCAGTGCCAACCAATGTTTCTATGCTAATAATCAATACTCAGGATCTAATGTGAATGATATTGCATGTGCCAATCAGCTAATGACTGACGAGATCAATGATGTTGTGTATCTGATAAGTGGAGGTGAGCAGACAGCTACTGCTATACAACACTAACTAATAACCATTCATTCACTACAGGTCCTGTTAGCTGCAGTAATACATCACCGTCCACTGGTTCCCCATCTCCTACTAATACTGCTAGTCCACCTACTGATACACCAATTGAGTGTTACTACAATGAAGTCAGACTAGGCAACACTTCACAAGTATCGTTCTCTAATGGCACTAGTATACAAGTCGGTCGACCACAAGTGTGTATCAATGGATCATTTGTCAGTCCATGTGGCAGTGTTGATCAGAATGTAGCCAGCACATTGTGCAGTCATCAATTTGGATCCAATTATGGTAAGTCTGCTATTTATGATTGATTCATGTGCATTATACGTTTCTTTCAGATGGTCTAACCTATCCTGTTATTGGTAGCATATCTGACTACCAGCCTAGTGGTAGTAGTTCATCCAGTCTACAAGTGGTCTGTCCTCCTAACAGCACTTATCTTGGTAACTGTAACTACACTCAACAATATGGAGAGTGTAGTTTGTCAGCTGTCATTACCTGCATCACAAGTGAGACTTACAATACTCTAACAGAGTAGCCATGATACATTGTTCACGTTAGGACCTCCTTTATGCAACAATGGTGAAATACGAGTGGTAAACACTAGCAGAATATCCTTCCCATCCTCTCGTTCAAGAATAACTGGTCGAGTGGAGACTTGTATCGATGGAAGATATGTTGATTTGTGCAGCAGTGGTAACTACAGTTCTGTTAATATATCACGTTTGGTCTGTGAGAGAGAAGGAATATATAACAGAGTTCAACAGAGTAAGTAAAGCCATGTTCTACGATAATGTGCTTTATTTATCTCTCACACACAGTTGTACCACACGAGACACAATATGGGACTAGTGGCACTGGACTCTATGTGAACAGTATTGACTGTCCTTACAGCTCCTACGATCTGTCTGGATGTGGTCTATCCACTGCTGGGACATGTTCTGGTACACCTCTGGTAGTCGACTGCCAGCGAAGTGAGTCCACACACTACTAATGTGGCAGCTATCATGTACTGACTGTACACTCCTTTCACAGCTTGCAATGATGGTTCAGTGCGACTCATCAATGAGAACATAGCTCACACTCAACAAGGCAATGTAACCATCAGTGGTGTTGCTGAAGTGTGTGTGTCAGGACAATGGGCATCAACATGTGTCCTTCCTGGTGAAACCATTGCTGACGATGTGCTGATGACAATTTGTAGAGAACTGGGATATTCTGGTAAGATAGATGGCACACTAGTTAATGCAGTGGGTAATGTTGGCCTGGCACAGGTGGAGCATTGGTCAGTTCTCAAGGCTTCACTCCAAGCACCAGTCAAATTGTATTAAGCAACATCTCATGTCCTACATACGAATACTATTCTCTTTCATCGTGTTCATTCTCAATGTCCACTGATCCGATGTGTAATGATCACAGCTATGATGGAGTCATTCAGTGTTACAGACCTGGTGAGCAGTCTGATAGTATTTGAATTATTGATCATCTTGTATCACTTTAGTTGATAACAACAACTGCTACTCTAGTTTCCACTATCCAAATGCATATGGCAACTATCCTAATGGTTCATCACTATCTATTGGTTATGTACAAGACTGCATCAACAACACACAGTCCACACTGTGTAACAATGCACTCACCAATGAGGACGCTCAACTCATCTGTCGTAACGTTGGACCATCTAATGCTGTCGGACATTCGACTGCTCTATTTGGCTCCATGAACGACTTCAGGACTCCTCTAAACAGGAATGGTTTCTACGATATCAGTTGCCCCTCGTACAGTAGCAGTTTCTACTCTTATGATTGTAACACCACAACATCAACCGATTCGTGTGCCAGTGAGGGAGGACCTGCTCTGATATCCTGTGTTGAAGGTACGATACTAAGCTGCTCTCTGTGTGCTATACTATCATCTTGTGTGTGTAGTGAGAGAACCACAGACTTGCTTCAATGGCCAGGTTCGAGCCATCAACTCAGTGTATGGTAATCTCAACAATGGCAGTTACTTCAACATACAACAATATGAGGCATGTGTGAACGGCACTTACCTACCAGTGTGTAGACAGAACATTCAAATTCAAGGAGAGGCATCTCGTGTGCTGTGTAGATCCACAAGTGGCAACGATGACAGTATGCTTAGTAACAGTTAATATAGTGAATGATATTACTAATGACATTATACAGGTGTTCTAGAATATTCATACATTGGATCTCTATATGGTGTCATGGCCACTAACTCCACTCAAGTAGTGAACGATCTATATTGTCCACCATTTGTATACAGCAATATTGATGGTTGTAACTTCACTGTTAGTGATGGTAATGGATGTACCATGTTTGGTGGACCTCTTGTCCTCTCGTGCTTTGATCGTAAGCTACTCTGTGACTCACTTACTATCAGTTGATCTGTTTCTTCCAGTACCTGAACCCACTTCATCACCTCCAACCATTTTCCCTACTACTACTACTTCAGGTAAATAATCTTTTCTTGCAGAAATGCTTATGTTTGTTTTATGAATACTCCAGTTAGCACTACTGGTGCTTTCCCAGTACCATCCTCTGTGGTTCCTACTGGCACTACAGTGCCCACTGTAACTCCCACAGTACCACCAACAAATTGTTATACTGGTCAAGTCAGAATTGAAGGCATGGGTGCTATCAGTTTCCCAAATCAAACACACGCCAGTGTTGGAGTACCAGAAATTTGTGTTGATGGATACTTCACTGGTGTCTGTGGCGGCATCAGTCAGAATGCTGCAGACGCAATCTGCAGAAGTCTTGGGTTAGAAAATGGTACGCATGTTAGCTAGTTTGCTAAGTCATTTAATCACTCTTCTTCTTAATGCAGTTGCATACACGTATCCTATTTTCGGAAGTGTATCTGAGTTTCAGCCCACGGTGATGGTCGAAAGGAGTATATCTGATATGTCTTGCCCGCCAAATAGTGACACTGTTTATAACTGCAACTATACACGTATTAACCAAGCTTGTCCTCTGTACAATGTCATCTCGTGTGTTACCAGTAAGTCACTAATGTTGACTAACTCTTTTAATAGTAACCAACTAATGTCTTTAGGACCTTGCAATTCAGGCTCAATGAGTATTGCCAATGCAACATCAGCAGAATTCCCCACCTCTCGCTCAGTGATTACTGGTAGAGTGCAAATATGCATTGATGGAGAACAGGTCGACGTTTGTGCTGACGCTGGGATTAATCAAACAGAATTTGCACGACTAGCTTGTCAGAATGAAAACAAGGAGCTTGTACAGAGTAAGCATCATTTATCTATGCTTTAGATGTGTCACTGTTCTCTTGCAGTTCTTCCATATGATTCTCAGTTCGGATCCAGTGGAAGTGATCTTTATGCTTTAAACACAACTTGCAACAGCCTACCATTCTATCTAAATCAGTGTAGTGTGTCAACCGGTACTTGCAATGGTTTACCATTGATAGTACACTGTGAACAAAGTGAGCAACTGTGTAACAACAATGCTGAATATTTATCCGTTGACTTTATTATGATAAATATAGCGTGCAATAATGGAGAAGTTCGTCTAGTGAACCACAATGTATCCTATCCTGAAGTTGGAGGAGGAGCTGATGTAGGTGGAGTAGTTGAGATATGCTTTGATGGAAAATGGGCAGCTGCTTGCAATTCCGTCAACACAAACTTGACTAGTGATGTACTTGGTGCAGTTTGCAAAACCTTGGGCTACTCAGGTAAATCCTTTCCATAAAATACTGCAATATAGATCTATGATTTTATCTTTTTAATTGTAGGTGGAGCATTGCTCAGTTCATCTGGTTTTGCACCAAGCACTAGTGAAACTGTAGTTACTAATATCCAATGTCCCTCTCCGCTGTACTCCTTCAGTCAATGCTCATTCTCTACTGCTCCTGACACGAGTTGTCTTAATCATGCACAAGACATTGCCATACAATGCTACGATGATGGTAGGTATTGCTATTGATGACAATATTCTCAGTACAGACGCTATTTTCCTCTACAGACAATCCATTCCCTTGCTATTCTGCTTCACGATTCTTTTCACCACAAGCCAGTGGTTTATTGTCTACCAGAGAGTACTATGAGAGTGGTTATGCTTCTCTTTGCATCAACAGAACACAGTCTCTGCTGTGCAGTGATTCCCTCACCAATGCACAAGCTGAACTAGTCTGTCGAGACATTCGATCGACTTTCACAGTAGCCTATACAACACTGTTGTTTGGGTCTCGAATGGATTTCCCCCCAGCAATAAGAAAATATGGTGTTTACGATATCGCATGCTCTGAAGGAAAAGTTGCATTTGATCCTATCAATGGATGCAATGCTACTGTCGTTACAGACGGGTGCAGTAGTCAAGGCGGAGCAGCTTTGATCACATGTGTTGAAGGTATATTGAAAGTACTTTGCTCACTCATGTTGTGATTTTGCTGTAGCTGTTAGCGGACCGTGCACTGCTAATGACATCCGTGTGGTCAACCAGGTGTCTGGAACGTTTAGCAATGGATCCTATTTCTTCGTCAGCCAGTATGAGGCATGCGTGAACGGCAGCTATATACCAGTGTGTAGACAAAACATTCAAGGAAATTCACCAAATGTGCTCTGTAGAGCATACTCTAGCAATGCCATTGACAGTAAGCCTAAAATACAGAATACAACCATTGCTATTCATTTTGATACTATAGATGTTCTGGACTATTCCTATCTTGGTTCCAACTATGAGATAATGACCAGTACTTCATCTGAAGTAGTGACAAGTCTATCTTGTGCATCATACGCGTTTAACTCACTAGTAGGCTGCACATACACCGTCAGCAACAGTCCAGCCAATGGATGTGAAATGTACGGTGGTCCTGCTATCTATTCCTGCTTTGACTGTAAGTCTACAACCAACTCTTATACTATACTTATTTAATAATTATTTTAGTGATAGATGCACCAACTGAAGATGGCATGTCATCCATTCTAACTGTGTCTGTTTCATCAACTGGAGTTCAAGTTGCTCCTACAACTGTGTCCGCATCAGTGACACCACCTCCTGTGTCCGCATCAGTGACAAAACCTCCTGTGTCCGCATCAGTGACACCACCTCCTGTGTCAGCATCAGTGACACAACCTCCTGTGTCCGCATCAGTGACACAACCTGTGTCAACACCACCTCAAGTGTCCGCATCAGTGACACAACCTGTGTCAACACAACCTCCTGTGTCAACACCACCTCCTGTGTCCGCATCAGTGACACAACCTCCTGTGTCCGCATCAGTGACACAACCTGTGTCAACACCACCTCAAGTGTCCGCATCAGTGACACAACCTGTGTCAACACTACCACAAGTGTCCGCATCAGTGACACAACCTGTGTCAACACAACCTCCTGTGTCAACACCACCTCAAGTGTCCGCATCAGTGACACAACCTCCTGTGTCAGCATCAGTGACACAACCTGTGTCAACACTACCACAAGTGTCCGCATCAGTGACACAACCTGTGTCAACACCACCTCAAGTGTCCGCATCAGTGACACAACCTGTGTCAACACCACCTCCTGTGTCAGCATCAGTGACACAACCTGTGTCAACACCACCTCCTGTGTCAGCATCAGTGACACAACCTGTGTCAACACTACCTCAAGTGTCGGCATCATTGACACAACCTCCTGTGTCCGCATCAGTAACTCCATCTCCCATGCCTGGATCAGTAACACCATCCCCTATGCCTGGATCAGCAACACCATCCCCTAGCCCTGGATCAGCAACACCATCCCCTATGCCTGGATCAGCAACACCATCCCCTATGCCTGGATCAGCAACACCATCTCCTATCCCTGGATCAGACACGCCTGTGGCGCCATCACCAACACCATCTCCAGGTACTTAGTTTCATCAAAACACTTCATTATTATTTTTATTCATTTTAGCAGTTCCACCTGAAGTGATCACAGCTCCAGAGAATGTGACAATACTTATGGGAGTGACCACTACTGTTGTATTCACTTGCTCAATGTCCAATGCTCCGATCATTAGCTGGCAGTATATCCAACCATTCGCTGAAGCTCCAACCCCTCAGCCCATTGTACCAAGCGAACAGTATCAAATTGCTACCACAGTCAATGGAAGTGTGACTAACTCTCAGCTAACCATTAACAATGTAGTTTTTAGCAATACTGGTATTTACCTGTGCGTTGGAGTCGGTTCACCCAACGCACCAACCACACAAGCACAGGCTGCTCTGGTAGTGTTTGGTAAGTCATGTTGCTGTTGTACAGTATGCATTAATCAATCTCTGCTATTCCAGTCAACCCTACCATTGCATTGATCGGTGAACCGCAAGCACCTCTAACAGAATACGAAGATAGCTTCACTTTGGATTGCAGCACAAATGAGGGATTCCCAGCCTTGCCTCTTACATGGCTGAAGAACAACCAGCCTGTGATTCAAAATGACCGAATCACAATAGACACTACCCAGACCAGAGGACTGACTGGATTGTATACTGTTCGAAGCACACTCAGAATTTCTAATGTGACGACAGTAAATGCTGGACAGTATGTGTGTCGTCGAAACATTGTTCCACCACTCCCTCCTCAGTCAATTAATACGACCATCATGGTCCAAGGTATGTTCCTGCACTGCAATAGATGAGTACTTAATTATTATAATACATACATTAGCGAGGAATGAGTGTCTGCCAATATCACCATGTGTCAATGGATATTGTCAAGACGGCATCAATCAGTATTTCTGCATTTGCTATGAAGGCTTCATAGGAGATCGTTGTGACCAGCCAGGTATGCTATTGAGCTGTGGTTTACTCACTGTCTTTATCTCTCTTGGGCTACAGCTCCTCCACAACCAAGAGAACCTGCTTTTACACAACCACCAACAAACACCAGAGCGCAACTGGGAGGAATCGCCAATTTAACTTGCTACACGTCTGGCTACCCAATTCCTACCGTGGCTTGGTTCAAAAATGGTGTTGTCCTTGATGGAGAGACGTTTCAAACACTGTACATCGCAGAGGTCACTCCAGACAGCAGAGGTCAATATCGCTGCTCTGCTACAAACAGTGAAGGATCAGTAAGATCTTCAGATGTGTATCTTACAATCTCTGGTGAGTTCATATAGAGTGATATTTTCATGTTATGATTGAATTGTTCACAGACCTTCGACAATACTCCTCATCGATACAACCAGTTAATGGAAGAAGAAAACGTCAAACTCTTACAGAACTTATTGATCAGGTACACACTAGATATGACGTTTTTTCATGTAACTTGTTTTGCATTAGGCTCGAGCACAATTGGTAGGACAACAGTTGCCAGGAACAAATGCTGAGATATACGCTATTAATTTGGTTGGGTAAGTCAACATAATGGGTACAACATGGTATTTACTGTTGTGTTGCAGTTTCAATCTTGTCATATCACTGAGACTGAGTGACCCAAGCAATGTGGATGCTAGTGCTCTTACTAACAGCCTCAATAGTCAACTAATGATTGTAGGAGAAACATATGGCATTGGCTTTACTCCTGTACGGCGATATGGTGAGTGGCAATACCTGTACGTGTGATGATACGTTTTTTTTCGAATGGCGCATTAGATGCTTGTTCTACGGAATCCATTACATTGCAACCAGGAGAGTTGGTACTTGTCTGGCCAGAGACTGGAATTGGAGAGAGAGCAGTTGTATCTTGTCCATGTGGCAGCATTGACACCGGCCTAGGTGTCTTTGCAACCAGGATGTGCAATGGTGATTTCACAGGACCCGGTACTTTCGGACAGGGAGATACATCTCAGTGCACCTTTGATTCAGAGACTATTGAGCTGTGTAGAATCACTGAAGTAAGTTTAAAGAAAAAGTAAGGCAGAACAACTTTCCATTTTTTTAAATTCCAGATCACTGATCCACGTGAAGCAACTAACGATATCAAGACAATCGTAGAAGACACTGATAATATCGAAGCTGTTGACATTAGTATAATGAGCGATATATTAGATCGTTTTGAAAATGCTGTTGCAACCGATCAAACAGTGAGTATACTTGCATGTACTTCAGGTTGGTGAGATGTTTTACTGAAATAATGTTTTGTAAAATAGGTGCGAAACAACTATCTGGATATTGTGAGCAGTGTTTTGAAAGTCAACGAGACCACACTACGAGAGAGCTCAGAGCAGAGTAATGCTACTGGAAGGTATGGTACTACTACTGCACACACACAATATGCATAATCTCCTATATCTCCTTGTAGGATTCTCAATAGTATTGAAAACTTTGGAGCAAATGTGGAGATTCCTGAAGGCTCAACTATCACTGAGACCAGAGACAACTTTGCTATTCGTGCCTTGGAGTTGCCTGAAGAGCGTACTGAATTTTCACTCACTATCAAGCTATCCGATGAAGGCACATTAAATGATCAATCCTTCTCTAGCTCCGAAGCGCCTACAGCTACAATTCTTGCTCCAGAGGAACTACTCAGTGAAGAAAGAAACGTCTCTCGTGTTGGAACTGTTGCCTTTGCTAACGACGCACTGTTCCCACAGACAAATGTTGAAGTCCGATCTGTGATCTTGACTTTTGATCTATTCAACAACGGTGAAAGAGTTCCGGTCAATAATTTAGCATCGCCAATTATCCTTACATTTGAAATAACATCAGAATTGAGAACTGTGGATCTAACCTGCATGTTTTGGGACGAATCAACTAGTAAGTATTTACTGTTGGAATTGCAGCACTTATATAGTTATACAATATAACTATATAAGTCATGGTCATCGGAAGGTTTAACTTCAGTCACAAGTGGAGGTCAAGTCACCTGCAGATCCAACCATCTCTCCAGTTTTACCATTGTTACGGTAAGAGCGTTACAAGTGATCATGTGACAAAATGACATGTACTCATGTAGGATCGAAATGTGTCAATACCTTCACCGACTCCATTGCCAGCAGAGTACACACCACAGATCATCATACCGGTCGGACTAACCATCACCTTAGTGATCGTGCTAATTGTAATCATCACTTATCTTGCTTCAAGGTAGGACTACGATATTCATAATATCGACAGTCACCTCGTTGCTCTGCTTTAGTCATCTCAGATCTGATGTTGCTGGAAGGATTCTCATACACTCTTACACAGCTCTTGAGCTGTTACTACTATCCTTCTTCATCGGAGCAGTTGCAAGTTTCACCAACAGCGACGTATTCTGTGGATTGTCAGCTGGTCTCTTCCACTACTTCAGCATCGTCTATGTGTTCTGGATGTTCACTGAAGCACTGTTCTACGTACTGAGGCTGAAGATTGACATCGGAGGAGGGGCCTACACTCGTCACTATGTCCTCATCTCGAGTCTGTTCTGTTGGAGTAAGTTGTGTGACAGCGATAATGAAATTGTATCTGAATTCCTCCACAGTCGTTCCTGTCATTTTGGTGATAATTTCAGCCGCCCCTCCTGTCAGTCATCCATACTATGCTGTTAGCAACGGATTGTAAGTGAACTCTGGGCATATTCCAACCACTCCATTACTCTCTATCTGTCTCTCAAACAGCTGTCGTCCTCAACAATATCCGTTCTGGTACAGCTACATTATCTCTTTAGGAGTCACTTATCTACTGACCTGGGTCATCCTCATTGTTGGTCTCATTCTGTTGAACACAATGTCCAAGTACTCTGACTACCAACAAGCTCGTCGTGAATTTGTCACTCCTCAACTATTCACAGCCATGCTGCTCAATCTCATTTTTGGAATCTCGTGGATATTTGCTCTCCTTGGAACTGACATGGGTGTCAGCAGTACAGTAGCTCTGGGCTCACAATATGCGTTCAGTTTCCTGATAATGCTGTACGCTGCACTGGTGCTGGTACTAACTTTTGTGCGATTCAGAGAAGCTCGTAATGTCTGGCTCACTTGCTGTGGCACTGTTTCTGGTAAATCTCAGTCGTACTCAGTAGCAAGACAACAGGAGATGCAGCGACCACGAGATGATACCTTTGGATTGAGCAACCGTCTAGAAAAACCAGAAACACCTCCACCAAATTACGATGAAGCGGCTCTACTGAAACCAGCAACTCCTACTCCTCCTGCTGCAAGCGAGGAAGGAATGATGGAAGTGATACCACCAGGAGAAGAGGAGAAGGAAGTAGAGACCATCCTGATAAACGACGACGCAGAAGATGACGAAGACGAGAAAAAGACTGACCTATGATCACCACAAAATATTAATAACACCCCATAATTTATAGAAGTAAATGTCTTTTAGGATCAATTTTTATACCAAGACTCTTTTTATTGGTTTTTACCCCATTATGGCGATATAATAATATTGTTATTACATTTCTGTGAATTTAAAAAATAGTACATGTACATGTAGTAGTCATAAAATATTTTTAATACTGTCATTCTGTTCTATAACAAGTTTAATCTGCAATTTTTAGCACACCTCTTCCATTCATTTTGCCCTTTTCTAAGTCCTTGAGTGCCTGGGTAGCCATTGATAACTTGTAGTAGGTGAAAGGTGGAGGAGAGAGTGACTGGGTACAAATCAAGTCAAGCAGCTCTCTAAAGTCGGACAGTGATCCAGTCTGCACTCCAGTAATTCTTGTGCGTTTCAAGGGAACTAGAGCTAGCTTCAGTTCTGTTGAACCACCAAATAGACCAATGCAGACATGCTCTCCATGACTGCTGAGCATGCCCTGAGTGAGATTGAATGTTGCTGGGTTGTTGACGAAATCCAAGACAGCATGGAAACCTCCATTAGTCATTGATCTAGCTTGCTCTATCGCCTCTTCGGCTGGTTTAGAAGGATCAATGACCAATGCTTTGTCCGCTAAATTCTGATGAACCAAGTTTTCCAGTGTCTCTTTCTTAACATCAATAGCAATGAGGAGTATGTTGTGATCTTTGAACATGCTTTGTGCTAGTGTGAGAGCCCATTGACCTAGCCCGCCAGCTGCACCTAATACACCAACTGGTACTGACGCTGAGAATTGAGCTGCTTTCTTGACTGTAGGCAGAATAGCTCTGACAGCATTGTAAGCAGTCAAGCAGCTGCATCCTAGAGTAGCTGCAACCTCGTAGCTTATGACCGGAAGAATTTTAACGAGAAAGCGATAGTGTGGTATAATAGCGTACTCAGCATAGCCACCATCTTGAGTCATTCCCAGCTCACGAGAGTCTCCATGACAATACGTCTCCTCTCCCAGTTTGCAAGCCTTGCACTCACCACACCCCAGCCATGGAAACACAGCAACACGGTCCCCTTCCTTTAGGTCACACAGCTCTGGGGGGATATTGCTACCAAGACAAAACACAACTCCTGACATCTCGTGTCCGGGCACGCGAGGGTAACCATATTTAGGGCGATCTGCAAAGCGAATTTCCTCTGTATCGGAAAGTTTGTAGCCACCCAGCCATTGATGCACGTCTGTGTGACAGACTCCAGCTGCATGAACCTTCACAAGAACACCTTCTGGCGGTAGATTGGCTCTCTGGTCTGATATACTATCACGACGACACACTAAATCTTTGCCTGGCCCCGGAATCACAAAAGAACTGAATGTATCTCTGTCCGTCATCTTTAATCAAGTTCATGCACGCCGACAGCACGCACGTGCGAACAAGCAAAACATTAACATCCGCTACAGTAGTAGTGTACCAGTAGTACCAGAGATGTCTTTCCTCAGCCTGATCGATCTACTAGACAGAACCACTCAAGTCACTGACTGGTATACTCTGGGTGTCTATTTGAAGATGCAATCTGAAGAGTTCATAATATTGACTGAAGCGTTGCCAGATCGAGCTCTTTATCCCGTGGTTGAAGAGAGACTCGACTGCCTCCTAGGAACAGATCGCTGCAACACTAGAGAAATGCGACGAAACTGCAGCGGCTCACTGAATCCGTCGCGAAGTGTAATCTTGCAGCTAACTCCCCCGCTAGCACAACAACCGCTAACCAGCCAACGCCCGAGATCATAATTTTTTTACACAAATTTACTAAAAATAATTATTTCAGAAATATCACTAGAAGAAAAACCAATTCCACTTATGACTCTTGGACGATTCTTGATGGATCTGCTGGATGCTGCAGGCAACCACTGTTGATCAGCAGATCAAACCACACTACCGTTTCCTCAATACCACTATACTGAGTGACAGATTTATTGGGAGGAGTACGACTATCAACATCTATGTCTCTTATCAAGGAAATCAATCCTCAAAGTTCATCTAGTACAAAAGCAACTCAAATTGCTTGCCACTTGCCGGCATAAAGAGACCATCAAAAAGGTTCAACAACTAGCAGAGCATATCTTCGAATGACTCTTGCCAACATCAATGTAAAGTCAGGATGCATCTGTGTGACATGGTTTGTTCGCAAGTCTGCAGTCCCGGCAATGGTTGCTCAGGCCTCCCTCCAAGACGAACGAGTTTATGCAACTTGTAGGAGACCTGAGGATGCCGGTAGCTGATATTAACATCTTGGTAGAGAAGGGATGAATCGTTCCTTGACACAGCATTGCTTGTGCAAATTCTGTGAGTGCAGTTTTGTTTTTTGATCATGTTTGGAGCAAAACCAACAAAACGAGCATGACAAGATGGCATTAATGATAGCTTGCTACTCTGAGACACCACACAATGATCTGGTGAAGTCGCTAGTACTGTCTGGAGCAAATACCAGTATACAACAAGCACTGATGTCTACATCAAGGTATGGTCATGCCAACATTGTTCAATACTAGCTGGAGGAAGGCGTTCTAGTGAACGCTCAAGACGAGCAAGGTTGTGCTCCACTCATTTTTAGCAAGTACGCTTGATGTCATCTGTGTGCTCCTTGATCATGGAGCCAATGTCAACTCATTATCAACAGAACTTGACAAACCTGTGCAGTACGATGGGAACATCTCTCATGGCTGCTTGCTTTTCAGATAATCAACCAATGGATCTTGAAAAACTCTTGTTAGCCGGTGCCAATCCCAATGCACAGAATATTCACAGCAACACAGCTCTTATGAGCGGCTATCAAAAGGTCCTGCTTACACGCAGCAACCGACATCAACATAAAGTATCTCGAAGGCATCGCAGCTTTCATGCTGGCAATGATAAAGCAGTTGAGGTTCTACTAAATGCAACAGCTGACATCAATATACAGGACCAAGAAGGTACTTTCATGCTGACAGTAGGACAATGATAAAGCAGTAGAGGTTCTACTCAATGCAACAGCTAACATCATTATACAGGACCAAGAAGGTAGCATGTAGCAGCAGAGGGCGGCTACACGACCAAGATGCTCCTAGCATCAGGCGCTCTAGTTACGATCATCGACAAGAATGGTGATACACCACTTGGTGTTGCTACAAAGAGACAGTATAATGAAATATGCACACTACCACACACCAGCAAGGATCTGACCTTCCTGCAACTCAGGATATGAACACAACAGTTCAACCAAAACACACACCATAGGAGATTCTCCTAAACTTAGTCAGCGTGAGTCAATATTTCAAAGATCTCCTTCTCCCAAATTGTGCTACGAAGCTTCATCATAGCAACAAAATGCACGAGAGCAACTAACCGGTAGAAACACCAACATAAGCAACACAGTTTATGATTTAATGCACAATTATGCATCGTAGAGACTGTCTAGCTTTGCTTACTATAGATAGTGGTGTCTATGGTGTCACTTGTTAGGGCAGGTTCTCTTAGAGTGACCTGGCATCCGACATATACTACACTTCTTTTGTCTACTCTGCTGTGCTGTACCACCTCCCCTTCTACCACCACGTGAACCACCTGGTGGTGGCATAGTTCTGGTTCGTTTGCTACTGTTTCCCGAGTCCTGGTCATCCTGCCATTCAAAGAATCCACACTGCTGGTCGCGTGGTTTTGGACAGGTCAAAAACTTCTTTCCGTGATTAGCGGAGTCTGTTCTCGTGACCGTTCGTCTGAGAATGGTGTGATAGTAACACATGATAAGTTGTTACCCTATACTTACTGGACTGGTTCCAATCCACAGCGACACAGAACATTGTGCGAGTGTTTTGTGCCAACATTTGGTCTGATAATGAAAAGACATTACAATTGCACAGAACAGAGGCATTGGCTGACCTCTGTGAGGAGCCAGGAGGAGGTCTAGATGCTGGAGGTGGCCTTGTTGTTGTAGAAGAGGCTTGTCTAGAGACCACAGAAGCTGTACCTAACAGTAGTAAGATGCTTACTCAACACCCACAAGTTCACAAACATTAGCTGGAGTTATCTCACTCACCAGATCGTGATGTATTAGCAGGAGCTGTACCAAGCTTGATTTGAGAGAAGAACAGTGAGTTACACAGCAGGTCATCGCATGTGGTACAGCCAACATATTCCAGTGGTACAACGTGAGGGACAGAGTTAGGCTTGAACTTGAACTGCACACAATGTACAGGACCTGGTTGGCACTACAGAAAACAATATCACAAAAATTAAAACATCCTAAATAGTTCACTAACTTGACTACAAAGAGTAGAATGAGGCGTTGCAGCGATGACGCACTGCGGAAAATGCTGCATCGCTCGACAATTAGGATAACTCAAGCAACTCAGCATAAACCTGAGGAACATACGATCATTTCTCTCTCATCTTGACACTGCGATCCTCACCCTCCCTGGTGCTTTTCTTTTATGATCAGATTTGCTTGTCGACAATACGGACACATTCTTACAGGATCGCTCAACACAGACATTCCTGTGAAGCTTGAATAAACGACACATAGCTCACTCACTCAATAACTCACTCTCTTCAGTGAAAGGCTGAGCAGCACCAAAGTATTTCGAGAGAGCTTCATCCAATTTAGTCACCTAGTGATCGAAAAAATTAATGATAATGAAAAATAACAGGCACCTGTTGAGGTTACCTGGCTCTTGGCTTGTTGAAACACCTGCTTGTACTTAGCAAGAGTTACATTGAGCACAGCTAGACAGAACTAGATTAAAGCACACCACATGAAAACAAGATAAGCATTACCATCCTTGGTCTTTGAGCCAGCGCAGATCCTGAAGAAACCAAACAATGACAGCTAACAATTTCTGAATACACTCACTGCTTCAAATCAGACTCAAGCTCTGCTCGTAGCTTAGGCTTTGACAATTGATAGCCCATTGAGTCATAGCCTGCAGGAGAGAGCATGATCACTCAGTGGTTGCTGTTAGTTACCTTCCACTAGACCAATCCCTAGCTCTCCTGGTACAAACCCGCCATCATCTTGCACTCCAACATAGCGCCTGGACTTGATGGTCTCAATGTGCTCAGCGTGAGTAGCATCAGTGCCTGTAACACAAGTACATATGCTAAAATTGGGGGCGAGACTAGATAAAGAAACCATGGTGTGTAGTGTATTAAGGGTTAACAGTATTGGGCCGTACCTATTCCATGCTTATCCATTAGTGCGATCAGGTCCGACTCTTGCAGCAATGAGGGAGGTGTGGTCTGACCTTCAACCATCTCAATAGATGATGGATTGAAAGTACTGTGCAACTGATAGACTGGTATGGTCTGAAGGTAACCAGAATACAAGCAATGTTATCAAACAGAGTGAGGCTGCTGATAACCTTATCTGTCCATTTGTCATATGGATACACATCAAGGTAGTTCCGAGCAATTATCATGAGCCCTTGAGCTGAGAACTACACAAGATAACAACAATCATAACCAAGATAAACACAAGTACTATAGCAAGCAGTCTCACCTTTTCTCCTGCAATATCAATCTCTACTGTAGTCTCCAGACCTTCGGCATCCTGTAGCAATCAACAGATAGGAGTATGAGGTCCACCATGTTTAGTGTCAGACCTTGGAGCAACAAGCTAGAAAGTGTCTCACCACAAACTCGTACAGTCTCTTCTCATTCCCCTGTGCAAGCACAAGAACATGAATTCATGCTCTGAGAAAAATGATCAGACCTGTAAAGAGTTTGTGTACTTGGTAGGATGGATGGGAGGGTGAGCATTATCCGTCTTCTTGCCCTGCCGAGGATTGGGACCAGTTGCTAGCAAGTTAGCTGCAAAACCTTGAAAACAAAAATATACCTATCTGACTGCATTGATACACATTTCCTCCCATTCAACATTATTCAGTCTATTCAAACTTCCTTCTTTCTATTGGCTAAGAATGCTAACACCCAAGCCTTGACTCTACAGACCTTGCACTGAAGGTACACTTACCTCCCCAAGCTGGATCAGGCGTCTGCTGTGAAACAATGGCTGGCAGATCAAAGGAAGCTGGGAAGATATTGGTCTCTGTTCTAGGGTAGCTAATGTACCTGTAGCAACCACAATGAACCCTCCTCAACACCCTCCTCCTTACCCTTGAGTGTAAAGCTTCTCTGCTATACGCATTGTCTCGTGAGCACTAATACGCAGCTTTCTAGATGCCAGTTTCTCCAATTCCTGTGTAGCACACAGCCTCATATACATCACCACTTTGCTTACACAACAGTTACTTACAACTGTATCAAGGGGCAATGGTCTCCACTTGCTACGAGACCTGCTCTGTATGCTGACAACATTAGCTTCAGGACTCTGCAAATAAGACACTATACTTTTACGAAAGGATCCAAAGACCATTCTACCTCTAAGCACATCTGATACAGCACCAAACAGCAAGTGTGGTTGAACAATCTTTGCCTGCATTAACAAAACTTATCCTCAATTCCTGTCATCGGTTCACTCCTACCTTCTCCAGTTAAAGTCCACCTTAGAGTCGTCTACAAGGTGTGTCACCTTGATTTTATAGAAAGTCTCAGAAATGAATGCTTCAATCTGTTTGTACTAGACAAGGAACACAATGGACTAGCAATTTGTTCAAATTTCAGAACATGTAGAATTGAGATATAGGTTTTATCGGAGTGTATAGAGAGCATCAGTTAATCAGTTCTAGACAACATAAGTTCTAGACAGCTTACCCTGTCTACGACAAAACCAAGGGTTGGAAACTGACAGGGACCATAGCTGATGAGCTGACCATTAAGGACGCTGGGAAACACTCTTGTCAGTCTCATTGTCTGGAATCTAGTGAACGCACAACCTACAGACACACAACGTGAGCTGTGCAGTCATATGGACAGACAGTACCGATTCTCAAGTCCACTTCAATTCTCGTGTCAACAGCGTCGCTCACAGGTCGACGGAGAGGACCAAGACTACTGCATGCCCTCGCTATAGATCTGAACAGAACCTCTCGTAATAAAATAAGCCTGACATCTTACCGTGGAGTGATTTCCGAGAATCTTGCACGATGAACGTTGATAGTTTTCCTGACTACAAAGCAGAGAACATGACATTCTTCCTCACACACACACTACTAACCATTTTGACAGACTGCTATAATCTCACTAGCTATGTTCTCTCCCTCTCTGTCCCCATCAGTCCATAGAATCAGATCGCGACAACCCTTTACTTCTCTCTCAAGAGTACGCTGAGTGACAACAATTCAATCACACACACACACACACACACACATGCACGCACGCACACACACACACACAATCAAATTGCACCTTGATGGGCAGAAAATTTTCTGGAACAAATCTTTGCAGCTCAGCATCAAATAAATTTACTGGATCACAGCTGGTCCTGTAAGTACCAAGACAATGTGAGGTATCATGAATGTATACAGGCTTTTTTTTACCATTTGCGATATGCTGGTAGAAAGTCCACTGACATGAGGTGACCAGAAACTGATGTCATTATCATCTGACAATTCTGTAAGTACAGGCAGATAGTGATATTAGCAGGCGCGCTAAACTTGCTCACCTTTCCAAGTATGTCACAGTCGAACGTGTATATTTTGTTGTACTTAGAAAAACCCTCTCTCTGTGTGCGTGTTCATGAAGACGTAAACCACAACCGTATATAACTTACTCTTTGAAATCTTCCTTTTGACAACACAGAAGCAATTTCTCGCGCAGCATCGTTCTTTTCTGCCACGTTCAAAACCCTAAAAGCCATCGCGCCCCTTCCACCACACTATCACCTGTCACCATGTGCGACTGCGCGCCAACCTCTTAACCACGCCCAAAAAAATCTCGCATACCGGTACATTGGAACCTCTCTGATCATAATTAATTTTTATCATGATAATAATAATTATATCTAGCAAGCTTATTTTGATATAGCGGACACCTCTCATCCCTCTATAATAGACACTTACTGAATCCCAAATATAACCCACATAATGTATAATAAACCCCTGACCAGAGGACACCCTCTCTACAATGGACAATTTTGTTGGCTCGGGTCCAATGATGTCCCCTTTAGAGAAGTTCCACTGTATATATATGTAGTCGTACTTACACGTGCACCTCAGCTCCACCCCCTCCTCCTCTTCTAGTCTAGCAAATGTGAACCTTCACATTTGCTAGACTAGTAACTGCTGCTCACAGAGAACGTTGTAAAAATGAAATAACGTACAGGTAATAACATAGAATACAGCTAATAAAGTTCAAACCGATAGTGATAAAAAAGTACCAGGAACAAGTAAAGTAAAAATGTTTTAATAAAAGACTGAAAGGTACGTGAAGAGATGATGGTTGAAAAAGGAAAGGAACAAGATGAGATGATGGTTGCAAGAGTAAAGGTAATAATTATTTTCAACTCCAGAATTTAATTTTTGCAGGCTGGGGCAAAACTATTTGTTTCATAGTCTAGCATGCTTATCACCATTGTAATATTTTTCAAACGCCTTACCAAGTCCCTCTCTCACACTGACGACTGTGTGGTTAACTTCTAACCTAGGCTATTTGTTCTCTCATTATGCGTTCCTGGTTCTCTCCTAGCTGCTTCCTGATTGAATTAGTGACTGCATTTCCAATTCTTGTCCACAATGAGATTATTCTTACTACTCATCTGCAGTATAACCTTATGACTGCATCCTGATACTCTTGAGAACAATGATGACTTCACAGGAAGTATTAGTAATAATTATCATTAATAATAATTATTATATTCAATAAACCATAAATTTGTCACTGTTGTCATCATGACGACACAACACAGTGCACTATAAACTAGATTCATGATGGCTACTCACATCCGAGTCCATACAAATGTATAGTAAAGGGAAGGGACATGTGGTTGTGTCATTTATCTTAATGGCTTCTCTGGACCCTGATTCACCTCTCACTATTTTGGCACCTTTGGGTATGATCAAATTAATTTTTTTCCTTATCAAACAAAAAAAAACACTTTAAAGCAATAATCACTGTACAATGTCTCTACACTAGCATAATGGTTGTTCTATGAATAGTCTAAGCACTCCAAGTGTAGTTGATATCGCGTCCGTATGCCCATGTTTGCTGTGTTGTGCCATTCATGTCGTATCCGAGTATTTCTCCTCCCTCAACGTACCCGTAGTCGGCAGAAAACACCATCCGGTAGTGATATTCGGCGCAACCGGTAAAGGTATTCTGTGCGTCATTGTACCAGTCGATTACTCCAGTGAACGTCCTCGTCTTCTCGTCGAATTTCGTCTTTTTAAAGTACATCTGTTGTGGAAGACCGTTCCCAGTGTCGAGCCTCCAATCAGCCGGAGCGTTACTGTAGTCAACGTAGCTCTTTTCCTTGGTGCTGAGATGATAGCTGGCGTAACCAAGGACTCCATCTTGAGTGTACACGTACGTCTTGGATGCAGAGCTTCCCATCTTGATTATAGACTAGAAATCTTATTCACACGGTTAATCACACCTCGGAAAGATAACATGTGTTTTTATAGCCTACATCAGGTGCCTTGAACCTTGCACCGCAATAATATTAATTTGCCATGGTTCCGCCCACATAATAATTTTGGCAAAATGGCTTCTAGTAGGAGCATGTCGCGAAATCTAGCTAATCTTATACGCCAGGCTGGTGTCGTCTTTCGCCGATCTAAAAAGGAAGGTAAGTTTGACGAGGAACTACAAAAGTTAAAAGACATGGTAAGCCCAATGAGTGGATCCGTACTCACGAAGAATCGTTTATCTACATAACTAATATACTTTCTCTTGGTGTGACACAGATGAAGGTGATAACTCCAGATGATTTTAATATATCTCCGAAAATTATGGAGAAGAACTGGGACTACTTACCCTATGTACGGAATTCTCAAGCAGCATGTATGGACGTGTACGAGTGTGCAGATTTCAGCATCGGGTTATTTATGATGAAATCGAACTCAAAAATGCCTCTTCACAATCACCCTAACATGCACGGCATCATGTAAGCAGTGGGGCAATAAATAGAACAGGAGGGGCAATCAAATGCTGACACTAGTGTACCATCATTGCTTCTCAATCAAGTTTTTTCTTTATCGTACAGGAAAATCTTGTTTGGATCAATGGTGTTGACATCGTATGACTTGCAGGATAGACCGGCAGCTGATGGCAGTTTCTCTGCCAGATGCTGTGCAGTAGAAGAAGTAACACCTCAGTCTGCTCCTTGCTGTGTATATCCTGGAGCAAGAAATGTCCACGAGATCCAAGCACGACAGTCAGTGTGTATCAATCGAGTCGTCATAGCTCTTTTTTCTTCTCTCCAGACATGGAGTGGCATTTCTCGATATTCTTGGTCCACCTTACGATCCTGAAAACTCCAGAGACTGTACTTACTTCTACAGACAGTCATCAGTGAGCCTTGTCCACACTCTCAGTGCTGATAGCAAGCTATTTGTGTGGTTGGGCCCACAAAGAGATTTACTCAACTATGAAATCCCCTTGTTGTTTTTGTATGTCCTTTAATGACTTCCCTTTTCTTTGTCTTTTACAGGCTTCAGATAATTCACCACAGATTGACAGGTAAGACACACAATACTGCAAAACCACATATAAATTATAGGTAGTGATTTCACTTCATCAGAAATGTATTGGAATGTACTTTGTAGTACCACTTTGACCCCAATCAGTATTAATTTTTGTACTTTGCTTATTTGAACAGTGTCGAACAATTAACTCCAGGCAAGAATCCTCCGTGGTTCTCATGTATTCCATTGGTGAGTATGTATGTCGATTGTACAGTTGTTTGTTATTTGCCTGTCAAAATGCAGACATATACCGGCCCCAAAATTCAAGAAGACGAATTGGAGTCTAGCTAACTGTCCCCACCACCTATTTATATTATGTGATTGTGATTCAAGATATATTCAACTGCTGATACAGCACTTTTGACATGTGGGTGTGAAACTGTGAATGTGCTGCAGCGCTGTGTTGTTTGTTGGGCGGGGCTTAGATACATAATTTTGGGCGGAGTCTACACGTGCGGAATTGGGAACGAGTAGACATGAAGTTGTTCTCTCTTCGGTCTGGAGTACCAGCAATCGCCAGCGTCAGGCCGAGATATGGTTGTAGGGTTCGTTGCTACTCTGACAAAGTGCGCGGAAGGAAACGTCTTGTGGTCCTGGGGACTGGATGGGGCAGCTACAGTGTGTTACGTAACATAAACAAGAAGCTGTTTGATGTGTCTGTCATCAGTCCGCGCAATCATTTTCTGTTCACTCCATTACTGGCTAGTACGGCTGTTGGTACGCTAGAATTCCGCAGTATCATCGAACCGGTGCGTAACGTGGGGTTCCGTAACGAACACGACTTCCACTTGTCCAGGGCTGTGGCTGTTGACAGTTCTAGACAAGCTGTGAGTTGTGTCAGTGTGCTTGACTCTTCTCTGAGCTATGAAGTACCATATGATGTCTTAGTGATCGGTGTGGGAGCAGAATCGAACACCTTTGGAATACCGGGAGTTCTAGAACATGCGTACTTTTTAAAGGTAATAGTTATCAGTGTCAAAAATCTTACATGTAATCATTTTTAGGAAGTTGCTGATGCTAGAAGAATTCGGAATCAAATTTTGACCAATTTTGAGCTAGCATCTCACACTACTTTATCAGAGGATGAAAAGCGTCGAGTGTTGCACACAGTAATCGTTGGTGGAGGACCCACTGGGGTGGAGTTTAGTGCTGAGCTACATGACTTCCTACAACAGGTGTGTCAAAATTATATTTTGCATAGTGCAAATTTGAGTAGAGTTTGTCAAATTTTGATAGGATCTTGAACGTCTTTATCCTGACGAGCGTAACACAGTTCAGATCACTCTAATTGAAGCACACACAATCCTGTCCTCATTCGATGCTAAGATGAGAAGCTACACCGAACAAATAATTGCAAAGAGAAAACGCATGAAGATTGTCAAGGCTTCGGTCACAAGTTAGTAAAACTTCTTCCTGGCTTTGTATGTCATGTCTTGTTTGTAGAGGTGACTGAAAAATCGATTATACTTGACAATGGTCAGGAACTGTCGTGTGGGATGGTGGTTTGGTCAACTGGAGTCGCTCCCAGGTCAGTTTGTACTTGTGTGTGTTGACCCTTTAACTGGGTATAATAGGGATTTTGTTAAGAATATAGACTTGGAGAAATCAAAGCAGGGTCAGGTGTGTTTGAAACAATGCTACCATGTTCACCTGATACACACATACACACAGGTGCTGGTTGACGACTGGCTGCGTGTGGTCGGAGCAGACAATGTGTATGCATTGGGTGATTGTGCTAGCCCTATTTCCGGACACCTGCCTTGCACTGCTCAGGTTAATCATTCTTCATACAATGCTATCTGTGTATCACTGTTTGTTTCAGGTAGCTGAACGGCAAGGGAGATATCTTGCGAAGGCTCTTTCCCATGAACCAACTAAAGACTGTCCTGAACCTAAACCATTTGTGTTCAAATCTCAAGGAATGTTAGCATATATAGGAGACTATCGAGCACTGACTGATACACCTAAGGCTAAATTACAAGGTACCCTGCAGGCAGCACGGTGGTATAATAGTTGCTCTTATCCTGCACTCTCTCAGGTTTTCATTCCTGGATATTGTGGCGCTCAGCATACACTACTCGTCTCGGTAGCTGGAGGCTGAGGATGCAGGTCCCTATTGATTGGACAAAGACTTTCTTTTTTGGCAGAGATACTTCAAGATTTTAAAACTTAGCTATGAAATGAATTTTTAACCATGCTCAATTAAAATAATCTGTTTCTGCAAAACGTGTGAGGGAGTGGCTGGTAAAAGATGGCAGCGAACAGCAGTAACCCTCTGGACGCGTACCGTTGTCGGTGTTCAACGTGGATGAAATGGCTGTAGCACTAGAGGGTGAAGATGTTGTTGCAGCTAGGAAAATCGTCTGGGACACTCTAGAGCAAGATCCTTTGTTTGTTCTGCCAGTCGAGCAGCTTTCTATGGAAGAACAGAGGCGGCTATCTTTCCACTGGGAGAAGAGAATTCAAGAGTATAACTTTCTTGCGACAGAAGAACTGGCAGGTCGTCCAACAAGTATAGTTGGTGCAATGCAAGCACTTACTATGCTAGAGAGCAATACAATGAGGATCGGTGGAAATGTAAATTTAAGATTATGAGATGAGCATTAATGTTGTGCTTGTGTAGATGTTTATAGCAGGTCTGAGAGCACTGGCTACACCACGACACAAACCACTGGTCAAGCAATCTCGTGGTCTGGGTATCCAGGGTTGCTTCGCTCTCACTGAGCTGTCTCATGGCAGTAATGCTAAGGGCATGAGGACTACTGCTACCTATGATCCAGCTACACAGGTACATGATAATGGTTATACCGTCCTCAGTTAGTGCTCACTGTCAATAGGAGTTTGTACTACACACTCCTGATGTTGAGGCTACTAAGTGCTGGTCAGGTAACCTTGGCAACATTGCTACTCATGCTATAGTGTATGCACAGCTGCACACTCGTGATGGACACCATGGACTGCATGCTTTTGTGGTACCAATAAGAGACCCACTCACTCTCAATGTCTATCCTGGGCTGACTATTGGTGACATGGGCATGAAGCTTGGATTCAATGGCGTTGCCAATGGGTACAATGATTACCAATAATGACCGCATAGCTCATTATTATCTGCAGGTTCATGAGTCTTCATCATTATCGTATACCTCGTGAGAACCTACTGAACAAGACTGGTGATGTCACATCTGATGGTCGCTATGTAACTCCTTACAAAGTAACAGCTCCTAGCAATGTAGAAATATTGTTCTTGTTGTTGTTATAAGGACTCCAGCAAACAGCATGGCGCTTCCCTCGGTCCACTGTCAAGTGGTAGAATATCGATCGTCTCACTTTGTGTCGCAAACCTGAAGTGTGCTATCACCATTGCCGTTAGGTACACACGACTCAATCCCTCCTCTCACACTACTACCTCTCCACTCAGGTATTCTGCTGTACGCAAACAGTTTGGACCATCTTCAGCTGAAGAGGTCCCTGTGCTGGAGTACCAGCTGCAGGTTGGTTAGACAGCTTTATTATTGACACTGCTGTTCTTGTTACAGCAATACAGGCTCTTGCCGTATTTATCTGCTGCATATGCTTGGAGCTGTTATGGAGTTAAGATACACCTGGACTTTGTTGAATTGATGATGATGAGAATGGCTGGAGACAAATCTGACAAAATGGTGATCAGTTGTATTTTTCAAATGTGTTTTTGATGTACTGTAGGTTGCACTGGGTCGTGAGATACATGCTCTGTCGTGTGCTGCTAAGGCATTGTCTGGTTTCATAGCTAGAGACTGCATTCAGGAGTGTAGAGAGGCATGTGGTGGTCATGGATACCTGACTGGTCAGCTCATCTAGTCTATAGTCACATTAATGGTCTCTTCTTGTCCAACAGTGTGCAGGTTTGGAGAGCTGAGGGACAACCATGACCCTAATCTGACCTATGAAGGAGACAACAATGTGCTCTTGCAGCAGACGGCTAACTACCTCCTTGGAGTGCTACAAGAGAGGATGTCAGGTGAGAGTGTGGCTCCTATTGCAAGAGAGACTATCCATCCACTGGTGCAGGAGGTAGAGTGTCGTCACCACTTGCTACTGTGGACTTCATTGATAACTATGAGAGCATCGTTAGAAGGAGATATGCCCCACCACCCAATACACAGCGCATGACACTAGATGGTAGGAGAAGAGACTGCTCATCACACTAGCATCATGTGTGTGTCTCTACAGATGTGGTGTCAGGATATGAGTGGTTAGTGTGTTATCTACTGCTACAGAGCTTCAGGAAGATTGAGAGACTGCGCTCCACAGGGAAGGTGTGTCTAGCTACAGTGAGTGTGTGCTTGTTGTGATGGTGTGTAGGAGATGTTCTGGGTCAAGGAGGACTGTCAGGTGTTCTACTGTCACACTCTAGCACTAGCATACATTGAGGTGAGCAGTTGCAACAGGAGGTCATGAAGATTGTGTGTGTGCTTGCACTACAGTGTGTGGTGTTGAAGCAGTTCTCTAAACTAGTGAAGGAGAGCCCAGCTGGATCTGGTAAACAGCAGGTCCTCAACCAGTTAGCCACATTGTACGGGTTGTGGAGCCTGCAGAAACACTCAGCCACTCTCTTCCAAGGTCAGTGCTACTAGTGTTGGATTGTGTTCAACACTGTATCAGGTATGTACTTCACTCATCCTGGTCACATGGAGCTACTCAGAGACACCATTTTAATGCTGTGTTCAGAGGTGAGTGTGTCCATCATCACTGTGTGACAGACTTCAGTGTCTCTGCAGCTGAAGGATCAGGCAGTGTCTCTAGTAGACGTGATTGCACCACCTGATAGCATTCTGAGGTCACCAATCGGTCTCAGTAATGGAAAGGTGTGCTAGCTAGTATCTAATGTATATCATCTCGATCCTCATTCCCATACTCACTGCAGGTATACGAGAACCTGTACCAGTCCATGGTGACTGGACCCAAGGCAATGGAGAGACCATCATGGTGGAAGGAGGTGCTAGACAAACCAGTAGTGGGCAGTCGACATGACCAGATTGTCAGACCAAAGTCAAAATTATAGATATCGTGATATTTACTTTGACAAATAAAATTATATTTGCTAAAATTAAATTTTTAGACAACACACGATCAAAATTTAAAAGCTCAATAATACATGACAGCATTGCTAGTTATGCCATGTCTTCGGTAGACTGGAGTGATGAGGTGCTCTGGAGAGATTGTGAGTGTGTGGAAAGTGATGGTTGATGGTGTAGTGCTGGCCGGTGCTGTATTGGTAGTGCGAGTGAGCACGTTGAGGTCTGCCGTTAGCCTGCTGATGATGACGATAATGATGCTGGTACTGTCTTTGTTGTTGCTGCTGTTGTTGTGTGTGGAATTGATGGGATCTGCTTTGAGGAATACTCCCTTCCTCAAACACAGAATCAGACTCCTACGTGGATTGAAATGAAATTAGTGTCAAATTTAACTTCTACTCACAAAGCATGTTCAACACTACCACTACCAGGTGTACTACAAATTATTGTTCCCAGAACTATTTTTACTATAATGAGTACACACACCTCATCTGATAAATGATCATAGTCCTGTTGATCACTGTCTTCATCATCAGCTCCTGTAGTAGCGGTGGGCACACCTGACAACGGTCGCTTGTACTCGAGTTTCTCCATATTTTCCTACAATGAATACAGACATTAAGCATATAAAGACTGATCGAGGAAAGGCATACCTTTCTGAACTTCAGCGCTTCTTCTACTATGGTTAGCTATGTACAGAAACAACCATCATCATGACTGTGGGGTTATGATGTCAATTCTAACCTGTAATTGGCGTTGCTGTTCATGCAGTTCATTCTCGTCAGGTTCTTCATGACCTGATGTTCTGCTGTCATGATGGTAGCTTCTTCGATGAGATGACGGTTTTTCATCAAGAACTTCTTTCGTCCTCTGGTGCCATGGATTGTTGTCTTGGATTCTGGTCTGCACATCACCGTTTGACAGAGCATGTGTGTGGCGGTGTTCCTGCTGCTGCACAGGACTATATCGCTCCTCAGGTGATGGTACTGGAGTGTATCGCTCCACAGGGGGTGGATCTTCTCTTGGTATTTCTTCAACTCTACAGAATATGCATGTCATCTGTATGTATTACCGCCGTAGTGCATTACCTTACTGATGTTCCATTGAATCTAGTCCTACTAGCAGTTACAGTGTAAGCAACTGGATGGAGACAAACTAAAAATTGTTCTGACATAAAATAAATCCCTTACCTGGCTTATTCTTCTTCCGCCTCACCACGTACGTTACAATAATAATAGTCATTATGATTAAGACTATAAACAGGACTCCAGCTACTGCTGCGACAGATATGTAAGCGAATGCTACTGGCTCTATAGAAAGCAATTGGACACAGTTCATTGATATTCAACACAACCAGTGGGAGTATCTATTGCATTAATAGACAATTTGTACATATGATACTACACATTACTGTAAACATAGAAGATTGTGTGTATGGTTAGGAATTTGACTTACCTAACAAAACTCCACCGCTTGGTATTGGAGGTGTAAGAGTACGACTAACTGCTATTTCTGTGAGGTAGATGTACATACTAATATTGCTGCATCAACATATTCTACCTGTGGTGGTTGCAGATGGTTCTTGACAGGTCAGTCCATTTGGGTTAATAGTTATTTGACGTGAAGTTCTTTCTTGGCTATCAATTCTTGATGCAAGCAAAGAGTAGGTCTCACGATAGATCGTCTGAGACTGATTTGTACAGCCAATGTAGGAAGTTGTAAATTCTGACATTGCTGTTGAGTCAGGTAACACTAGTTGGAGGTCTACTTGACTAGGCTGGCAAGGCGTTTGATCTGATTGTCGAATGGTGATCTGACAACCTCTGTTCATTCCATTGCTCAGTATAACACACTCCAGACAGGTTGTCCCGTTTGAGAATGACTCTGTTATTGCAATGTTCTGGACAACATAGGTATCTGTGGTTCACACAACAATAGCTTTGATGAACAAGCAACAATTGCATATTTCACTCACTGAATGTTATGTTGCGTGTCGATGCACTACCAAGCATGTTGTTGGCAGTCACTGTCAAGCTGTAAACAGAGTCTGGCTGCAGTTCAGTCATAGCCAGTGCGAATCTAGTCATGCTGAACTGATCATGTAAAACAGTCTTCAATAACGCGCCTGTACTATCCAGTACATCAACAGTTAGTGTAGCTGAATTTTGTTGAAGAAAGCATTGCGAGACCTATGGATAGAACAGCATAGATGATCAAGTGTACAGATCATATTGCTATAGTAATACCTCAATAGACAGCATTATTGAAGCTGTAGTAGTGACGGTGATGTTTGAAATTGATACTGCCGGTGTTTCAGGTACTGTGTGTATGTGCGAGGAATGTACGGTGAACAATAGTAATATTGTGATATCATTACACTGCTGTTCACCACGTTAGTTTACCTCCTGAAAACAGATCCTCTATTTCGCTGACTCCTCCAGCTCCTGCTCCATTCTGTGCCTGCACTCTGAATCTGTAGACGTGACATTTGGTCCACAGAGACGAGGAGAACTGATGAGTTGTGTCAGATACAGTGACGCTTGTCACGTCGGTATCTGCGGTTTGATCGGTAACTGTAATAACATATGAAATGGGGACTCCTGGTAGAGAGAAAGGCTGGTCCCATGAGAGCACCGAGTCTTGCAGTCCATACTGGACTCCCAGGTTACCAACGGATGATAGTAAACCTGAGCAAAGAGAAGTTGCAGTGTTGAGAAGTTGCAGCAAGACATTAATGGTTTGCACTATAGGTAACAGGTTGATTTGATTTTGAGAGGGCTATCAAAATAACTCTAGTATCTTAGTGCGATATGACGAGTGTTTGATCCTTGGAGAATTGCACCATTGACCATGGTATGAGAGTGACGACAATTTACAAATACCTCATTATAATAGTGTAAGCTATTAAAGGTACACATGGTCATCATGATTAATCATCTATTACTTGCTTGCTAGTAATCTCACTTTTTAAAATAAGAGTTTATGCAAAAAATAGCTAAGGTTAACATAACAAAAGTACATACATGTGCATGATATTAGTAGATAGATTAGTAATTTGTCCATAATATGATAGCTACGATTATGGACCATCTAATGATTTGGTACTTTTTGAATACCTTGTACACGCAGCACGGCCGTGTCCGACTGATCGTTATTGATGGCGTCCTCGTATACCACACAGTATACCTCGCTGTTGTTGTTTGACGCTGTAGCAAGCAGTGATATGTTGGAGTGCCTTGCGCCATCTGCCGTCCACTCAAAATGTGTTATCCCGAGACTGGCCATGAGATTCAGGTTCAGTATTTGCTGGTTGATGAACCACGAGATCAGCAAGCCTGTCCCTGCGCAGTTAAACCGTGCTGTGTCTCCCAGAGCGAGATTCTGGCTTGCTGGTGTTACAAGAAGACCTGCAGTTGAGGAAAGGAGAATCGTTAGACATCTAGCTAGCGCAAGGACTGTACTGAACTGTTTTGTCCTCTAGCAATCCAGAGTTGCAGAAGCGATGCGATCAGCAAAGTACTAGTGGACAGCTTCATGGTAGCTGCATTGAACGAATCGCTTGCAGTTACCGATTTTTGTTGATCATGGCTCTCAAGTGATTATGAGCCACACCTACACCACGAGCACTATGAATATTTAATGAACCTATGAATAAAATAATTGATGTACTCCGCACCACACAAGGTGCTTTGGTTATAATTTTGACTTTGGTCTGACAATCTGGTCATGTCGACTGCCCACTACTGGTCTGTCTAGCACCTCCTTCCACCATGATGGTCTCTCCATTGCCTTGGGTCCAGTCACCATAAACTGGTACAGGTTCTCGTATACCTGCAGTCAGTATGGGAATGAGGAGATAATATACATTAGATACTAGCACACCTTTCCATCACTGAGACCGATTGGTGATCTCAGAATGCTATCAGGAGGTGCAATCACGTCTACTAGAGACACTGCCTGATCCTTCAGCTGTAGAGACACTGAAGTCTGTCACACAGTGATGATGGACACACTCACCTCTGAACACAGCGTTAGAATGGTGTCTCTGAGTAGCTCCATGTGACCAGGATGAGTGAAGTACATACCTGATACAGTGTTGAACACAATCCAACACTAGTAGCACTGACCTTGGAAGAGAGTGGCTGAGTGTTTCTGCAGGCTCCACAACCCGTACAATGTGGCTAACTGGTTGAGGACCTGCTGTTGACCAGATCCAGCTGGGCTCTCCTTTACTAGTTTAGAGAACTGCTTCAACACCACACACTGTAGTGCAAGCACACACACAATCTTCATGACCTCCTGTTGCAACTGCTCACCTCAATGTATGCTAGTGCTAGAGTGTGACAGTAGAACACCTGACAGTCCTCCTTGACCCAGAACATCTCCTACACACCATCACAACAAGCACACACTCACTGTAGCTAGACACACCTTCCCTGTGGAGCGCAGTCTCTCAATCTTCCTGAAGCTCTGTAGCAGTAGATAACACACTAACCACTCATATCCTGACACCACATCTGTAGACACACACACATGATGCTAGTGTGATGAGCAGTCTCTTCTCCTACCATCTAGTGTCATGCGCTGTGTATTGGGTGGTGGGGCATATCTCCTTCTAACGATGCTCTCATAGTTATCAATGAAGTCCACAGTAGCAAGTGGTGACGACACTCTATCTCCTGCACCAGTGGATGGATAGTCTCTCTTGCAATAGGAGCCACACTCTCACCTGACATCCTCTCTTGTAGCACTCCAAGGAGATAGTTAGCCGTCTGCTGCAAGAGCACATTGTTGTCTCCTTCATAGGTCAGATTAGGGTCATGGTTGTCCCTCAGCTCTCCAAACCTACACACTGTTGGACAAGAAGAGACCATTAATGTGACTATAGACCAGATGAGCTGACCAGTCAGGTATCCATGACCACCACATGCCTCTCTACACTCCTGAATGCAGTCTCTAGCTATGAAACCAGACAGTGGCTTAGCAGCACACGACAGAGCATGTATCTCACGACCCAGTGCAACCTACAGTAACAGTAATACAAGTGTTACTGTATGCCCTGGATCATACTTACTTGTCGGTCGCTCTTATCTCCCATTAAGCCAGCAGCCAAGAAATCTATAAAATCACTGAAAAAATTTACAGCGAAATGACTCTGAACATAAGCAGCAGCCAAGTATGGGAGAAGTCTGTATTGCTGTATATGAGGAAAAACACTGACAAGAGCTCTCCAATGCACAGTAATAAGTTAACCTGTAGTTGATACTCCAGTACAGGGACCTCTTCACTTGAAGATGGTCCAAACTGTTTGCGTACAGCAGAGTACCTGAGAGTAGAGAGAGAAGGAAGATTATTATGGTAAAGGTACTCACTATTTTATTCTAATAAGGAAGTTAAAAAGCACTTCCATTGCTGCAGTTTTTATACTAGTAAATTGTAATAGTATAGTCAAGTACACTCTCCAGATGCATATCTGCTAGATCTATAGTGAAATTGTTGCACCTTACTGCTATGGTGATTGCAGATTTAAGGCTGGATACAGCCATCGAGACGATTGCCACTCTACCACTGGACAGAGCTCCTAGAGAGGCACCGTGTCGCTTGCTGGGATCCTGGAGAATAGGTATATAACTCGTATGTTAGCAACACATTGGTACCTCACCTTATACGGTGTGGTATAGCGCCCATCAGGAGTAACATCACCTGTCTTACTTAACAAGTTCTCTCTTGGAATACGATAATGACTAAAACTCATAAAACTGCAAAGACAAACTAAAATATACATTTTTACTCTTGCGTACCCATTGGCTAGGCCATTTTGTCCTATCTTCTTGCCCATGTCTCCAACTATTACTCCAGGGTAAGATTTGAGAGTGAGTGGGTCTCTTATTGGTACCACAAAAGCATGCAATCCATGGTGTCCATCACGAGTGTGCAGCTGTGCATACACTATAGCATGAGTAGCAATGTTGCCAAGGTTACCTGACCAGCACTTAGTAGCCTCAACATCAGGAGTGTGTAGTACAAACTCCTATTGACAGTGAACACTAACTGAGGACGGTAACACCATTATCATGTACCTGTGTAGCAGGATCATAGGTAGCAGTAGTCCTCATGCCCTTAGCATTACTGCCATGAGACAGCTCAGTGAGAGAAAAACAACCCATTATTTCCATTTTGTCAGCAGCATCATGAAGGTGCATAGTATGGGATGTACCTAGTCCTCTGACAGCGCCACCAAATACCTGAAAATGAAATACATTTTGATCAATAGCATGCACAAGTGCACCTAGTACCTCAGAGCTGAGAGTTCTCATTGCAAGAACTGTCAAATCATATGCCATTAGTGCTTGCTGAAAACCAATCAGCTTTGCTGGTGCGGCTAAAAACTCTTCTTCGGGAATAAAGTCATATTCAACTATTCGTTTGACTCTTCTAAAGGCTAGCTGTCTTTGTTCCTGCAGCGACAGCTCAACTCCTGGATCTTCAAACAGCGGATCCCGTGCTATCGTGTCCCAGACTGCTTTTCTGGTGGCGACAACATCTTCCCCCTCTAGCAACAGAGCCATCTCCTGTACATTGAACACCGCTCGGCGGCGGTACTCGCCCAGCATCGACTTGTTGCTGCATGTGTTGTCGCGCTCCATGTTGGCACGCCTACCAATGATTGGACGGGGGCTAAATCGACGCAGTGAGGGTCTCAAGTTGTACTTCGTCATGACAAAGACCACTGGCAGTCACTCTAGAAAACCAGTCAGTAAGAAACGACAGAGTATTTTAAAAACCAAAAGCTGTCAGAGTAAGAACATTAATTTTCTTGTCAATAAAACATGAATTATATACATGTACCTAGATATTAGTGAGTTATCAGCAGCCAAATTAAAGAACAAAACACTGGTTTCCGCATTGGGTAAGCAACAACAAATAAATAATATTTATTTCATATAGACGCATAGCTATGTAATAGAACAAAAATTCAATACATCTTAGGGAAGGGCAGTTCTGCTGTAGGCTGTAACCAGTTTTCCTTGCTCCACTCTGACTTAGCAGAATCATACAAATGGAACGTGTAAATGTGTCTAGACCGGGCAGAGTTGTTCAATTCACTTTTGTGTACCACAAGACCATCAATCATTACAAGTGACCCTTTCTTTACTGGACCAGCAACATAATCTTCTGGCTTGACATCAGGAAGAGATCCTGTAGTACTTTGCTTTATTTTACCCTCTTCGTTTGGTAAAAACTTCATTCTCATCCCGACTCCATTCTTGTGACTCTTGGGGACAAACCAGAGACAGCTATTCTCAATATCGGCATCCTCCAGAGCGATCCAGAATCCGTGCAGTGTCATGGGAGTGGTGTGAAGAAAGGTGGAGTCTTGGTGAGGCCGGACTACTCCGCCATAGTTGGGCTGCTTGAATATGTACATGCTTTGGACGACTGCAGGGTGCTCGAGTTTTAGTGATCGGGCAATAGCTTCCACCTTTTTGCTAAGGGTTACCTTTCTGAAATCGGGATCCAGCGCGTGTAGAGCATGACCGATCTTGTTCAACGCCACCTGCTTCGGCACGTTCACTTTTCCGTCCTCTCCTACCGCCCCCTCTTCGAAGAAGAAACGAATTTTGTCGCCACTCGTGAGAAAATAATCAAAATCTGCTTGGGGAGCAGTTTTGGTGTTGAAGACGACAGTCGGGTGATTGCTGAAATCAGCCTCTTCCACTAGATCTCGGCACTTTGCGCGCAGCAAATCACACTCGTCGAGATCGAGAAAATTCTCGATGATAAGGTAGCCGTTTTCCTGGTAGAACTGCACTTGTTCAGGGGACAGCGACGCCATGATGCGACGTAGTTATTAGTACCACGCCTTCAAAATGCCCTTGATAATAACATGATTGCATTCATTCCTCTTTGCAGATGAAACCCGCCAGGGATTGAGGAAATTACGAGAGGAGAACATCGAGCTGCAGAAAGAGAGACAAGAGCTGTTTGAAAAAGTGGGTCATCTTGAGAGACAGTTGAGTGAAACGCGAACAATCAACCAAGTGAGTGATGCCGAGTGCAATTGTATATCTTATTGCAGTATTTCTTTAGTCTCTTATAGAGTTATTCAATAAACTCCACCAAGATTTTGTTCAAGGGATCTCAGCAATAAAGAGCCATAATAACCCCAGTCTGAGAGCATGGAACATATCCTCTATTGTTCCTGATGTGTCTCCACAGCCCACCAATAATCCACAAGAACAGCTCTCCCAGTTGCAAGCACAGTCACCCACAGCGGTCCAACTCTCTTCAACCCCAATCGACCACCACCAGTATAATCCTATCATGCTGGATACAGACCGCTCACATGAATCCGCTGGAGAAGACGACATGGATATATCGCTTGGTGACGAGAGCTGGAACACTCCCGTTTCCAATCCAGTCACTACTACCATCAGCAGTAGTGCTACACCAATGACAACAAGTAAGTACTGAAGTACAACGATCTATTGATTATTTTTGTTTCAGGTGAATTGAGCCAGAGACCCAAACGCTCCTGTGCAATGTCAATTTCCTACAATCAACCCAGCCTCTTAAAGTACTGGGATACTGCTTTCATACAGTCATGCACTACTGTTGTATCTACTATAGGAAGCTGAGAAGAGGGGATCGTTTCACTGACAGCACAACAAGCTGTTGGACTCCTTATAGGACTAAGAGAATCAAGAAACGAAAGCTGAACAACACTCTATCATCACAGGTAAAACATCTTGTGTGGGTAGTTAATATTATTTAACTATTCCACAGTCTAAAGGGCTGAGTGACGTAACAAACTTGAGGCAGTAGCTGTAAAAACTATCACAGATGATTATTTATATCACCATTCATCATTATGTTGTGTCAATCCTGTTCTATAACAACCTGTATCAAAATTTTTACTAGGAAACTGAGTCAAAACTGACTAAAATGGAACGTGTGTGTAACAGTTAAAATCATGTTGATTACTGACTGGCACTTGCGCGACGAGCCACATCATGAGTTGCAATGTTCTTGGCGGCGTAAAACATCTGTAGAATATTGACGAGATTCTTCATGAGACTAATGGGAAATGTGATGAACGCTAGGATCTCAAACAATCCACGATTATAGCCGTTAATCAGGACTATGAGAAAGAGAGAGAGAGAAATATATCTTAAGTGATATGAAGATTGTGCCATTTACCTGTAGGACCATTTGATTCTGTTAATAAAAACAGTGCAATAAAGAATAGTTCATTACCAGCACAAAATGTGAACAATATAATCTGCATTGAGAGGAAAAAGTAAACTTCCCCACATGATGTAACTCTACTCACTCGATTATAGTACAACTTAAGGATAGGGTTAGTGACATTCTTATGGCTATTGCCAACCAGCAGAGAACTGAAGGATTATAGAGACAGTGATACAGTGCACAAACTCACTTGCTAGGTTACCTGTACATCTGCATCCAATGGCTGAAGATGTCAACGATGGCTATCAGCTGAAACCACAGCAAGTAGTTGTTGTATAATGATCCCAGTAGCATCAGTAAGCCTAGAGTAGTGCACCTGTATATAGCAGATTATCTAATACTGTCACACAACTACACACCTATCTGTCACCATGTCCAAGACAGCACCAAATGAAGTAGCTATACGTACGATGAGACCATTATTATATATACTATATCATAACTAAATACCTTGATTCAACTTTCTGGCATAGTATCCATCAAAAGCATCCAAAAACTCACTAAGCAGGTATAACAGAACTCCGGCATCCACATAAAATGACATGTAGTAGAGAGCTATTCCTGCTAAAACAATCCTTCCATAGCCTAGGAAATTAGGTATAAAAATGACAACCTTCAAAACTAAGTGTTAAAGATACCAATTAAATTTGGGACGAACAGAAAAATGTCCTCTACTCTCTCTACTTTCTTTCTGCTCTCGGTTCTGCTAGTGGAGCTCATCTTTGTCTGTTTTATTCTAAATAAAGCACACCAAACAAAGTGAAATGTAGTCACGCCCATATTTAATTACGTAACCTGGCAACGACTCATAATGGCGTCTGTTGAAGACATGTTTAGTGAGTGTTTCCAGCTGGGTAGAGCTATTCGGTGCGGTGATTCTGAAGCATTTTGCAAAGCTTATGATGAACTAACTATCTGTGATCCAAAACTGGTTTGTGTAATGCAACATACTACCTCAATTAGTTGACGGCTTGTCTTTCTTGTAGCTTGAAACTGCAAAGGAATTAATCAGACAAATATCAGACCTAGCAATCAAGGATTTTGATGCCTTAGAAGAAGCTTACAAATACCAATCTCAAAGATGGCCAGAGTTTTCAATAAATTTCACCACTACAGTCAGTGAGACAATCCATAGATACTTGAAAAAGGTCTTGAGACAGCTGACCAAGGCAGAGCAGAGTACCAGTGATTCTGGTGTGCATTCAGGATCTGAAATAGACAGTGTATGTGGAGCAGAAGAGAAAACAAAGGATAAAGAAAAGCACGATTGCAGCCAGCCGTTAATTCTATCATCCATCTTTCAATCAGCTACTGAGAGACAGGTCACTGAAGAGACTGTACTGATAAGAGGTCTACATGTGTACAGCAATGGAGAGATTGTAATGGCTCAAGACCATGAACAATGTGCTGATCACCAGGTTTCAGAAGAACTTCATAATCCTGCAGTCTCCAGTCATCCAGCACATTGCAACTTCAATTACTATGAGGCCGTCAATTTCCTCTGGAATGGTATGTTTCTGCAGACCACTGTACTGCTGGATTATTATTGGTCTTGTTCATTTCTCTAGAATGGTGTTTAGCAAGCTCAGATCATACAACAACCTTAGTATCATCAACAGCAGCAGCAGTACAATAATGCACACCCTCACTATGTAACCAATCACCCTTTCTATTGTCATAATCATGCATACAGCTAAGTAATAATAATGGGATCGACAGTTCATAAAAACATCTGTAGGAGGCGTGGCGAAAAATTGGTGTTTATAAACTGTGGACGCACACGTGCTCGGCCACTTTGCCGATTCGAGATGCTTTCTCTTTTATCTTCGTCGTTGTGGACCGGTTCTTGGAGAGACGTCGTCCGTGGATTGATGCTGTATGGCGTGCCGACAGCTGCGTTAGTGTCTCTATGCGGCCTGGCTGCGTGGAGATACAAACATCGACGCCAAGAGCAAGTGTCATCTCTCCAGGACCCCTCTTCTCTGCAACGGATTCCACCTGCAGCAGGCAGTGGCATGTCCGAGACTGACGGAGGGAAAGCAACTCGAGGAGCTGGTACCGACCATCAGTTTTCTGATTCTGGGTACGTGGAGTCTACAAGTTTTATCTCGACCTCAACTTCCACTCCTGTTCTTCCTAAGCAACTCGTCGACGACATGAGATCGCCAGATGGTCGATATCCACCTCCCAGTAATTCTCAACAGCAACAGCAGCCACCGGCACAACCGAGTGAGCCCCCTGTTGTAGTGGCTCCACCATCATACAGTACTGCACCGGTGGACCTTCGTATTCCGAGAAGCAGAGCTACCATCCAGCTTCCTATTGATGTTGTCGGTAGGTTCATCGGTCGACAAGGTCGCAACATCAAATCCCTCATGGCTGAGTCAGGTTCACAAATTCATGTACAGCAAAAGAACCTAAGTCGGGACGCCACAATGGTACCGTGTGTTCTACAGGGAACCAATCCACAGATCAATAAAGCTATAGATCTTATCTTACTACGTCATCCTGAGGTTGTTATTCCTCCAATACCTACTGTATTCTCTCAGCTACCTCCCTCTCCTATCAATCCAGTTGTTGACATAACCACTAACAGTTCTGATGGCACCCATCCTATTCCTCCTGTTAACCAGCTAACTGCTGCCGAGACCAACTGGGACTATACTCTGAAACCACACGTCATTCCTGACTCGCCCTTTCTAGCCATTGCAACATACATAGAGAAACTGAACCGGATATGGTTAGTGCCTTACAGCAGCACTCAGCAACTAGATGAGCTCCATCAAGCTATGACACTAGCCTACTCCAAACGTAAGGTACATCCTCCACCTCCATCTTCACTAGACTCTGGTGTTTCAATTCCCACCAATGACCTACCGCCAGAGGACATCGTTGGCAAGTACTGTGCTGTACGGGTCAGCGAGGTATACTGGCTCAGAGGTCGTGTGAACACCATGAGATGTGACGAGGGAACAGATTATGAGGTCAAGCTAATGGATTATGGCAGTTCAGTGATTGTTCCTCCTACTGCTATCAAACCACTAAGGTATTCTGTGCTTGTTGTAAGCATGTTGTCTTGGCTGTGTAACATGTGCTCGTGATACAAGCTCGTACTTTCATACAGAAAGGAACACACTCTGTTGTCTATCCAAGCATTTCCATGTATACTGGCTAATGTAGTACCCATCAACAGTGAGCATAGCCTCTCTCACCTACTGCTATGATGAATTTTCTTTACACAGATGACAATGATGATGGTATGGTGGTTCTTCAAGCTCTTGTGGAGGGGACAGTACTGGAAGTGCACACTCCAGGGCCTAAGGTGAAAGATGCTGATATCGCTCCCCTGGTCGAACTATACGTGCACCAATACGGCTCAGAGGTATGCAGTATAGTTTATACTTCTCAAAATTACGTCCTTTTCCGTAGGTCAAAGCATTTGTGAATCGTGAGGTGATCAACCAAGGGTTTGCTGTTTGGCGTGAAAGCACTCTTATTCCTCCATTCACTGCATCTTCAGCATCAGCTGTTGGCTCGAAAAGTGAGCCAGTTGCACATTCGAAGATCGACCAGGCAGCTCACTCGAACGAACCAACCAGCAAGAACACTTGCTCTCTTGAAAAGAAGCAAAATGATGCGGATCCTGAAAAGGTCAAAGTTGGAGAAACTGTCTCGTCTAATGCAGTATAAGCTGACTCACACAAGATAATCTTTTTACTCAATAGTCTGAATCAACCTTTTTACTGAATCAACATATCACTGGATACTCACTTGGAATCTCTACTACTGATCACTTATGATAATTTCTTGTTTGTTTCACTACTGATTCTTTTTCTATCGTGCTTAACTCAGGTTTTTACTCATCCAATGATTCACCATGTAGCTGCTTGCAGCTTTCTCAAGTGCTCTCACTTCATTGCTCTGCTTTGGACTCTAGTCACTTTTCATCAAATCCTCCCTTTGCTGTATAACGCTATGTTATATACTCAGTGATTACGATGACCTCTCTTGCATTCTCGGTGCTTCTATAGTGCTCATCAATGTGTGTTTTGTTTTGACTTATCTAACCAACTACTGATCTGTGCAGCTTTGGTCTGCTATTTTTTGTTCACTGTGCATAAATGTGCCTTGTGTACGAATCTCTTACTCATAAGCTATTGTCTTGTAATAATGATAATTTGTATTATTTTATTGTGAAACTAGCGATGTCATTGCTATAGCTCAGATTTTTCATGCTGCTTGTAGAGATGGTCTGTTGTGTGCGTCGCCTCTTCTTGGAGGTAGTCCTTGTAGACAGTAATGGGGTCGACTGGTGTGTGACGATGGAAGGCAACTAAATCATGACTGGCAATCAGCTCAGGATGATAGATGTTCGGTTGATTCTGAGTATGAGAGGTTAGCATTTTCACACGCAGTATTTTTTTACCTGTCTGAACATTTCCGAGTGCACGGTGTATATCTGCTTTTGAGAAGCCAGTCCTCCCAGGAACATGTCATCTGCGTATTCAGAAGACGGGCATTTTGGCATCGTGGGAGACATTATTTTCTCAATGGCTGCTCTGTTCAAAACCATTCTGAAGAAGCAACAAGAATCTCGACATTGCGTGAAGTGAAATCATCCGCTAACCCTCCCCCTCCTGTGACAAACAAGTAGCCATAGCTATGTGTTGCCTCGTAGCCGTATATCTCTCCCAGCAGTGTGGGCAGAGAAGAATTATAACAGGCTAGTAAATCCAGCAGTCGTGGTACACTGAGGCAAAGAAACAATAAGATAAAACAATTACTACAAAAACGGACCTTAAGAGAGTGTCATCATCAGCAATAACCAGCCAGTTAGTGTCGCTGAGTTCATCATTGTGGTAAAATAAATTGATAATAGCCATTGTCTTCTCACAGTGACCTGGCAGAAAGAAGGACAGCTTCCTCTCTGACCAGCGTGTGCCTTTCACTGACCTTTCTCTGAATTAGGAACTCCCCCAAACACTGTTTTGTACTCCGGGTCAGCTTCGTCGCTGTAGTACTGTATTCTGATATTATCGGTAGCGCCCCATGTCCGCTGGACAATAGGCACTGGAGAAAGACCAGAGTGATGGACAGAGTTGGTAACTTACATCGAGATTCATGGAATTTCTTGCAAGTTTTGACAGCAAAGAACACTTCAGATAACTGGACCTTTCCATCCTATGAACAATGTGCTGTGACTGACGTTATAGTACTTGTAGCATACTCACACACGACGCTGTGGTCTTGCGACTGCAGTACGAGGCACACAGCTGTTTAGTGAAGGGCTCACAGGAACAGAACTCAGGAACGTCCACAAGAGACACCCCCATGGAGTGAGTAGGTGGAGGGTTAGGGAACATGTCCACTAGTTCAGGATAGGTCAAATAACGGAGAAACACCGATAGCTGCACATATAGCAACCTCGAATAAACAGATGCTACCATAAACAGCTTACTTCAAATAAAGGATCTAAACTAAAAACTGGTCTGAAATTTGAAGCATTTTGAGCAACTCTGTAATCCACGATACAAAATGGTGATAACTTTCCACAATGACTTACAAGTGTAGTAGAGACGATCTGAGCACAAATCCAGAATGAAGAAGAGGATAGTGTAACAAGTGTGGTGGCTGTGACAGCAGAAAATGATGAATAATAGATGGTTCTTCATCATGTATACTATGCCCTAGAAACTGAAAGACAAACTGGTAATAATGACAAAGATTGCTCGCCCAACCTGACACTTGGTGCAATTTTCGTATCTTCTCAAAACTTGTCCTAACAACGTAAAATTGACTTGGGTCTGTTCTGTGCCGAAGAAAAACCAGTCTATTGCTTCTGATTTATACGTTGTAGCTAGTCTGTAGACTTGTATAAGCCTAAAATACGTATAATAGTTTGAAGTACTTGGACATGGCTGGAATCAGTGTGAACACTTTCCTATGTGGTTGAGTAATTGTGATCACCTGTTTTTAATTAAAAAAATGAAGTGATTTGAATTTGAGCTTCACCTCCTCGTCCGCTGCGTCTTCCACGTTCGTGAGGGCACTTCTCCACGAAGCAGCCACTTCCTCCACGGAGTTCACATGATATGGATGGGGCTGAGAGAGAAGAACGAAAACAACGCGCGGATACGACTCGCCTGTAGCATATAGACAGCAGATGAAAAATACATAGACAGCACATAGCGATCTACCTACTTTTGCACAAGAAGCGAGACAGCGTCAATAGACAGAGAACTGCTGCAACCATGCTGATGGGCGGAGCTAGAAAAGTGCGGGAAATACGAGGAAATTGAACGGAAATCCCGTACACAAGCCATAGAGCATGCATAGACAAGAGGAAAGGATGTTAGCACGCCCGCTGTATCTGGCAGTCCTCGCCTTCTGTGTGACTCTTCTCATAATTTTGGTCTACTCTAATCGAGAGACACTACAACCAGTAAGCTTAACTATGATTCAACCGCAGGATCAGAATTCACTGCATCAGTTAGCATGGACGACAGTCAACAGACTCGACACTCTTAATACTAGCCTGGGGCCTCAATTCCTATCGGCATACTTTGATCGTAGAAGTTCAGTACGTGGACGCCCAGCAGTCGTAGTACTTGGATACCAGCTTAAAGTTCAACCAAATACGACCCTTTATTGCAAACTAACATATTCTTCTCATTTAACTCTTTGTCAACAGACACCAGCAACCAAGTTCGTTATAGTTGGAAATACGTTTCTAAGGAACAAGCAATCAGAACCAGTGGAATATGTATGTCATTGTAATGGTACTGCACAAGAGCAGCGAAATATTCCAATATCTGTTGCTTTCAGTCTTAGCCCAAACTGTGAACATGCCTCAGAAAATATTCCCATCCTCAATAAACAACCAGTTGACAACAAAGCAATTCATGAATTTGCCGTCTGTGTGCATAGTCCAGTTTTTAAAGCATCTTCTGTAAAAATAGCCGAGTTTATTGAAATGCAATTAGCATTAGGAGCTCATCACGTCACAATGTACTTCATGGACGTACCAGAGAACTTTCAACTTGTATTGAGAGAGTATCTTGAAAATGATCAGCTAGTGGCTGTGAAATGGAAACCAGTTGAACTGCATTACTATGGACAAATGTTAGTGATACACGACTGTCTGTATAGAAACATGAACAGGGCAAAGTATCTGGCTTTCATAGATTTGGACGAACTCATTCTTCCGATGCAACATGACAACTGGACTGGTATGATGAAGAAAATAGACTCGAGTCCTAAGATGGGAGCCTTTGTGTTTCTTAATACATTTTTTACTGATTCTGAAACCATTGGGAATTCCATGAACCCATGCAAGATGTTAGACACACCCGTCTACTTCAGATGGACGAAGCGTTATTTATGCAAGTACAGAATACATAGAAGGTCAAAGTTTATTGTTAAGACCAGTATACCAATTACTGAAGTTGGAATACACGGAGTGACTAGTGCCAACATGGGCGGGCACTCTGAGATGACCGTGCCTAGTACAATAGGCATCAATGCTCACTACAGGTATAGAAAATCAAGTGACTGCACCAAAGATAAAACAGTAATGGACACCACTGCCTTGAAATATCAGTCACAAGTGATGAAATCTCTTAAACAGAAAATTTGCTCATACAATTGATCCAATTTTAAATGCAGTTTAACGTAGTTAGACGGAGTTAACATCAGGGGGCGGTGCTTGAGTTGTAGAGAAGTGCATGTGATAAGAACGTGGGGGTCGCGGGTAAAGTTCCGCACCTACGTTTCTATAGTTAATCTGATTGGCTGTTTGGGTGAGCGAGCAGGAATTGTGCGTTGTTTTGAATGCAGCCGGAGTGCTGTTGCTTCAGTGGTGTCACATTTGTCTGTAGTTGTGCTTTTGCGCCCACCCAGCCCATTCCCCCTTTTCTAGAAATTTCCAGGAGATTCTCCTGTGATCAGTGTTGGGCGGGTTGGAGGCTCCGCCTCCAGGCTCCTCCTCCTTATGACACACCTTTTAAAAGAGTGTGGTCTTAGAGGGTGGAGCTTATCATACCCGGCGCGGCGCTGCCCGCCCCCCTTCACTTTGCCAAACCCACTCAAGCATATCTTCCTACGCCACTGATGTACAGCGCTTTGAATAGATCTTGCAACGCCACAGTCAAAGCGGAAGTAATACGTTGACCAATCAAACAGGGCTGGTCACGTGTGGGCCTACATCAGAGCGTGATGGATTGGTCAACGTAAGAAAACGTGTTACTTCCGCTTTGACTGTGGCGTTGCAAGATCTATTCAAAGCGCTGTATACAGTTATTTGCGAAGATCTTGCATAACGGAAGCGAAAGCGGAAGTATGACGTTGGCCAATCAAACGCACGTGGGCGTGACTAACTGAAGCTGTACACGTGACGAAAAGTGAATTTGATTGGCCAGTGTCACACTTCCGCTTTCGCTTCCGTTATGCAAGATCTTCGCAAACAACTGTATAGGGGATAGGCTAAGTTCACCCATAGATACAATATACTCACAGGGATTAGCAACGGACAGGAATTTCAACTACATCCGTGTTACGGGTTAAATTTCCAACGTGTTAGAGCACAGCGTGCGAAGAGTTGTGCCCGCCAAATACATTGTAGCATGGCTTGACAAATCGCGTGTGTGGGTAGGACTGCTGTAACGCGAAGGCAGGAAAATTGTCAGTACAACGAAGGATTCAAAGCACGAGAAAACCAATGTTAAAAGCAAGATCTTCTTTCAGCACAGTTATTCTCATAGAACGGCCTTTCTTCTCGAGGATAAACTAAAACAAGATCAGCCAGAGCGTTTCTATTGTCAGAAGAGGTACAGAAAAACCCGTACCGTAGGGGGGCGTATTTTACTTTAGCCCCCCCTCGAATATGCGTGGGTTAATTAATTGACACCTCGAGGTGTTAAATTTTTGTCACGCGCGTGCTGCAGCAACTAAATACTAAACCCAAGACCTTAAAAAACTTCGTCTAACTGCGCAAAGTCGAGAGGGTCTTCCTAACTAAGGATCGTCGGGAGGGTCTTCCTAACTAAGGATCGTCGGGAGGGTCTTCCTAACTAAAGATCGTCGAGAGGAAGACCCTCCCGACGATCCTTAGTTTAAGTTAGGAAGACCCTCTCGACGATCCTTAGTTAGGAAGACCCTCCCGACGATCCTTAGTTAGTTAGGAAGACCCTCTCGACTTTGCGCAGTTAGGCGAAGTTTTTTAAGGTCTTGGGTTTAGTATTTAGTTTTGTTTAGTTGCTGCAGCACGCGCGTGACTAATATTTAACACCTCGAGGTGTTAATTAATTCACCCACGCAGTTTCGAGGGGGGGGCCTAAATTGAAATAAGCCCCCGTAGGGCTGAACGCCTTAGTTTGTCTACATGTAGTGCGACAGCGCTACACTGTGTGAGATCGAGAATAAAAAATGCGCTATTTTCACGAGGACATGTACGAACTAACATGTTATCAGCAAAGAATGGACTGAAGCACAACTAAAAACTAGTAACAGGTACAGAACCACTTTTCAGCAGAGTAAACAAACTGTTTGTTAGCGTTTTACAACGCTCGTCCGGCAAACAACAACCGCTTCGCCGGTTAGCGATCAAAACGAAACAGTACTCAAGTCGCCTTTACTATCAAAGTGTAGGCAGAACGTACTAGTCAATCACCAGAGCTCGACAACGTGCCAAGCCAGTGACTCTTTTTAGCACGGTCGTCAAGAGCTAGCTTAGCAACGAGCTCGTTGCAAGGCAACGGTTAATATTTAACCCGTAACGAGGATGTAAATCAGCTCGTAATACAAAATGTATTGGCGTTGCTAATCCCTGTTGTATACTAGTCTGTACATTATATCTATGGTCCACCCAACCTGAGGTGCGGATGTGTGACGTCACGGGCAGGAAGCACGTGACATGCCCGCGCATGTGTATTATAATAGAATATCACTATAAAGCCTAGTTCCAATGTCGAGTTGGCAATAGGTCTCGGTGGCTCAATGGGTAGGTGTTGTGCATAGCAGCATGGTGTGCTAGGGTTCAATCCCTGGTACAGACTACTTTTTTTGGTTCTTTTTTTTTTCACAAAAAAAAACTGTTAGGCAGAGGCTAGCGCTCTTACCGCGGGACAGTAGCGCTGTTAGCCACGGGTTTGCGCTGTTAGCTCCGTAGGACGACCCTCTCGACGATCCTTAGTTAGTTAGGAAGACACTCCCGACCGGATCCTTAGTTAGGAAGACCCTCCCGACGATCCTTAGTTAGGAAGACCCTCTCGACGATCCTTAGTTAGTTAGGAAGACCCTCCTGGCATTTCGCAGTTAGGCGAAGTGTTTTAAGGTCTTGGGTTTAGGATTTAGTTTTGTTTAGCACGTGAATACCATAGCAACGAGCGTGACGTAACTCATCCGCACTTCAGATTGGGTGAACTTAGTCCATCATACTGCAGTTTGCAAGTTGGTTGTCATAGTCAATGGTTCATGCTTGATAGTGTGGTTAGCACGGTTGATACAGTGTGGTTAACATTAGCCATACATGGCTTCTCTGTATTACGCAATCATTATCACGTGAGTCTGAGAGCATACGCTCTAATTCAAATTCCATCGCTATTAGCAAGCTGCTTCTGTTGGAAGCAATCTTGCAAAGCCACTGCACCAAAGTAAACACAGCTCGAGCTTGCTTGTGATAACGCACAAGAATTAGAGCATATGCTATCAGACTCACGTGATAACGATTGCGTAATGCAGAGAAGCCATGTATGGCTAAGGCTGACCACACTATATCAACCTTGCTAACCACACTATCAAGCATGAACCATTGACTATGACAACCAACTTGCAAACTGCAGTACTGTATTATCTATGATCCCATGTATATTATAGGGAATGACTCAATTCACCCGGTTTGAAACCGTTGCCATGGCAATCACGTGATAACTATGGACGAATACTGTCAACTAAACCCTAAAAACCTTCTCCTAACTGCGCAGAGTCGGGAAGGGTATCCTAACCCGGGCCTTCGGCCCTTGGTAAGCCTAAGGATCGTCGGGAGGGGCGTCCTAAACAGGGCCTTCGGCCCTAGCTAAAGATCGTCGGGAGGGGCGTCCTAAACAGGGCCTTCGGCCCTAGCTAAGGATCGTGGGAGGGTCGTTCTAAACTAAGGATCGTCGAGAATGTTACTACTAGCTAGAAAACTTAAGTTTTTTTGTGAAAAAAAAAACAAAAAAATCAATGGACACGGTGAGGATCGAACCGTGAACGTCTACATCACAAACCACCGCACTAAACCTCTGAGCCACCGGAACCTGCTGACCAACCGTTGCTACAAACAAGGCTTTATAGTGATTCAGTACGCGCGCGCATGTAGATGAAATAAGCCCCCGAAGGGGGCTTGTGCACGTGACGTACCCGTGACGTAGTCGTTTCAAACCGGGTGAAATGAGTCATAACCTTAGTGAATCCCCATGTATATAGCACGGCCGCGATATCTAGCTCTCCTCGCCTTCTGTGTGACTCTTCTCATAATTTTGGTCTACTCTAATCGAGAGACACTACAACCAGTAAGCTTAACTATGGGAATTCATCCGCGGCAGGATCAGAATTCACTGCATCAGTTAGCATGGACGACAGTCAACAGACTCGACACTCTTAATACTAGCCTGGGGCCTCAATTCTTATCGGCATACTTTGATCGTAGAAGTTCAGTACGTGGACGCCCAGCAGTCGTAGTACTTGGATACCAGCTTAAAGTTCAACCAAATACGACCCTTTATTGCAAACTAACATATTCTTCTCATTTAACTCTTTGTCAACAGACGCCAGCAACCAAGTTCGTTATAGTTGGAAATAAGTTTCTAAGGAACAAGCAATCAGAACCAATGGAATATGTATGTCATTGTAATGGTACTGCACAAGAGCAGCGAAATATTCCAATATCTGTTGCTTTCAGTCTTAGCCCAAACTGTGAACATGCCTCAGAAAATATTCCCATCCTCAATAAACGACCAGTTGACAACAAAGCAATTCATGAATTTGCCGTCTGTGTGCATAGTCCAGTTTTTAAAGCATCTTCTGTAAAAATGGCCGAGTTTATTGAAATGCAATTAGCGTTAGGAGCTCATCACGTCACAATGTACTTCATGGACGTACCAGAGAACTTTCAACTTGTATTGAGAGAGTATCTTGAAAATGATCAGCTAGTGGCTGTGAAATGGAAACCAGTTGAACTGCATTACTATGGACAAATGTTAGTGATACATGACTGTCTGTATAGAAACATGAACAGGGCAAAGTATCTAGCTTTCATAGATTTGGACGAACTCATTCTTCCGATGCAACATGACAACTGGACTGGTATGATGAAGAAAATAGACTCGAGTCCTAAGATGGGAGCCTTTGTGTTTCTTAATACATTTTTTACTGATTCTAAAACCACTGGGAATTCCATGAACCCATGCAAGATGTTAGACACACCCATCTACTTCAGATGGACAAAGCGTTACTTATGCAAGTACAATATCCATAAAAGGTCAAAGTTTATTGTTAAGACCAGTATACCAATTACTGAAGTTGGAATACACGGAGTGGCTAGTGCCAACATGGGCGGACACTCTGAGGTGAGCGTGCCTAGTACAATAGGCATCAATGCTCACTACAGGTATAGAAAATCGAGTGACTGCACCAACGATAAAACAGTAATGGACACCACTGCCTTGAAATATCAGTCGCAAGTGATGAAATCTCTCAAACAGAAAATCTCTCCAATTTTAACACAAACCACTAACTAGGGTTAACCTGCTACCACTCCAATTGTAATATTATTTTGTATCATTCCTTGAATTTAAAAAAGTGAGCATCAACAGTACAAGAGAAAAAATAATAAATTTAGCATCCAGTTATCGAACTCTTAAATAGTCATCAATTTAGGTTTAAAGAGATATTATACTCTGCTTAAGAGGTGTCCATGGATACCTGCCGTGAACCATCATCTAGCTGCTGTATTGTTAGACTTGTTCGTTTCCTTTTAGCTATAAGCTTCTGTCGTAGATCGTTTCCACTATGTGCAGTATTGGTGCTGAGCTCAGCCTTGGACCCAACCCTCTCACTAATGCTTCTTCCCTTCTTCCCTTTGTCGCTGTAAAGTGTCTTCGCCCTCTTTGAGTGCGACATCAAAGACAGCTCCTTGTCTTCAGTCTCCATAGCCTCGTCATCTTCCTCTCCCTTCTCATCAGCACTGTCAGCTATGTCAGTCACATGATCATGATCATCATCACCATCACTTGCAGCAACTCTCTTGTTCTTGATTTTATCCCTACGTGTGTTTCAGCTACTATGTATAATTTAGATGTATCATCCATACCTCAAGTCTCCTCCTTTGCTTCTCTTGCGTCTGCTTCTTTTTTTCTCTTGTCCTTGAAGAGGTAGGTTCGGATTGCCGTATTTTCTGTAGAACTTGCTTTTGGTGGCTGCCCCTCTCTCCTTGACATCTCCAGTGTTAGCGCAGCGAAGGAGTAGTTGCTTGGATCTGGGATGAGGATCACCCAGCCTCCATGTGGGCTGAACCACCTCTGCGAGACATTTCGTGAAGGAAGGGATGAGTTATCAACAGACCATACCTGACACTGCGAAGAGGTCTTCTCTCTCGCTCTGAGTCACCACTGGATTCTTGCCTTTACCCAATAGGGCACGACTAGCAGACGTAGGATCTTCCCATACTACATTACCTTAGAGAGAGAAAAAATAGGCAACTGGAATTGTTGCATGCTCACAGCTAGAGTCGTCAATCCATTCCACGCAGCTGGGGCCGTAATCTCTGAAGTACTGAAACACGTCATTGGTGTCCATTTCGTTGGTACCATGCAAGAATATAGCCTCCGGTCGAACATCTAGCAAGAAAAATACAAGTTCATGTAGTTAGGCTCATGCATTCACAAACCTCCATCTTTTATCTCTGGAAGTCTGCAATAAAACAATAGTATTATATACTCATATTTTTATTTTCAAACATACTGTTTTACTGCTTTTATGAGCTCTCCGTCTACCACAGGAGTTTGCACTCCAAACCGTTTCCCTCTCTCATGTAGTTTGTCAAAATTTTCTGGCTCTGGTCTAGAGAGACCAAATCTCTGAGCACGCTGCAGCCGCCTAGCAGCTGCTTCCTGAGATAATTCAGTAAAAAACTTCTCCGTCACATAAATCATACATGTACCTCAGAATTTACGTCCACACCAGTAATAAAATTTCCTCTCTCGTTAAAATAGCGACGTGGAGTTACCTAAAATACAAATAGTGCACATGGAAGTACAATCATGCATTACATCTCATCTTACTCCAGGTAATTCAGTAGTGGTTTCATCTTCTTCTAAACTCTGGTTGTCCTCGGTTAATAATTTCTGTGGCTCCGGATCCTCCTCGTTCTCAGGTTGTTGTGGTGGTTCAGCGATACTTGTAGCAGCGCTAGGCAGCTCACTAGTAGTGGTCACGGGCTGGTTCTCTTCACTAGGTAATAGTTCTTCGTCTCCTTCGATTTGTAAGTTAACGGCGTCCCCGTCAACATCTGCTTCCTCGTCCTGCAAAGCGAGCTCGAGTTCGTCGTCGTCCGCCATGTTTTAAATATTAAACCACACCCATAAAAATTATTCAAGCAAAACATTTTGCAACAAGAATTTTTACTACTCTTCTGCAGTGCTAATAATAATTTAAATCAACACCTACTCCTGTAGCAGAAATGTGATGGTGTAATTTTATTGTGCTGTAATGCAAGTGGAATTGCCTACCGCACACAGTCTTGTCACCTTCATACTGCTTTATAGCAGGCTGTCTCCAACCACCAAATGACACAAAGTCACTGAAGGAAGGATTACTGTCATAATGGGGATACCTGCATAAACAAATTGATAGTTGGTTATTGTGTGAGGTGCACAGACCATAACTGATGACCAGAGCCACCTGTATAATTCCCCATTATAGAAGTCCACTGACTCCTGCTTGCATAAACTCCAGTCTTTTTATACGTCTAAATAATTTTACACATACTCATGCATTGCAATATGATACAGTCTTCTCTTACTGAAGCTGTTTTCAGCATTTCGTCAAAGAACTGCTGATTTTCAGAGTAACTACTCCTCCAATACTGACTCCCCTGTTGAAAAAAGACTCCGCTTTTTATATGTACAGTAGAGAGATCTTTACTAACCTCTATATCAAGCCAGATCTGCCCATAATCACTATTCTTAAGATAATTCACTAACATTGGTAAACACAGCATGATCATTAGTGTGCAGAAATGCGTGATGTGTCACTGACCCATTTCTTCAACCTGAGTGGAGGCACTCTTACTACATTTCGGGCAAGGGAACATATACACATCAACATAGTCTACTCCAGCTGCCTTAGCATGGGCAATTGTTTGAGGAGCATTGTAGTCAACATGACCTGTGTGGAAGAAGAGGTTTTGAGGCAAATTCCGGCAAGTTTTGAACCTAAGCTTTGGTAGGCTCGCACAATCAGAAAATCAGCTTCTCCATTGTTCTTGAGACACGAAAAGTCGCTCTGCGTAACTGCACTCGATACATCAATACCTCGGGTACTGATTACTGGAGAGAGGAGTGCGCTAAAAACCACGAGCGACACCACAAAGGCGTGCATTTCGCCAGAGAAAAAGCTATTATCAATCAGCTGACATGAAATGTTTACATAAGCGCCATACTTCGTACTGGGTTATCGCAGCATTACAGTGCTGCATTTGCAAAATGCATGAGACGCGATAGTTTGACCCTGACGCGATAGTCGATGCGTACAGCTAGGAAGCTGTACAGCACAGCGAGCGCGCTAGTCAGTAGTGAGAACACTGCTTAGAACGGTAAGAGTTTTGCACTATAGTTAAAACTTTTAAAATTTTAGCTGGGCTAGTTTGGGTGGGCCAGGCCCTACCTGGCCCACCCCTGGATCCGCCACTGCATGAGAGACAAATCTCTGCAGGAGAGTTGCAGGTTGCACCCCCGCAAATCCTGCGCCACGATGCACGTGACCACTTTAGGAAAGCATGGGAGGGGCTGTTACCTCTAGTTATGATAAAAGCATACTTGGAATTTACCAATCTGCTACTATCTAGGTCTCCCGCTTGCAGCAAGTTGAGACTATGTCGCTGATCTGGCGCTCTTTTCGACCGTTGCGTGCTCTAGCTGCCGCAAGTATACTGGCGAATGTCGTCTTGTTGATGCTGTACTTGGATTCTCTGGAGAGACCTCAATCTACAAGACAAGCAAGAACGCCCCCTACAGATAAAGTACCAGTCGAGGAACGACCGTACATATTCGTTGGCGGAGTGCCCCGCAGTGGTACAACTCTAGCTAGGGTGTTGCTGGATGCTCATCCCGATATTCGCTGCGGACAGGAAACTAGGGTAATTCCTCGCATCCTTTCTATGAGGCAGAGGTGGAGAAAATCGAAGAAGGAAAGGCGAAGGTTGGAGGAAGCTGGTCTAAGCGACAGTGTGTTAGATCTCGTTGTGAGAAACTTTGTATCTGACGTCATAGAGCATCATGGAGCTCCAGCTCTTCGATACTGCAACAAAGACCCACTTGCATTCAATCACATAGAAGACCTTGTAAAAATGTTTCCAAGGGCAAAGTTCCTTTTGCTAGTCCGCGATGGAAGAGCTGTTGCTAACTCAATTGTCAAAAGGAACGTCTCAATCACTGGTGTTGATGCTAAAAGCGTTGTGTCTGCAGCCAAGTTTTGGAACAAAGTGATGACTACCATGTGGAAATCATGCCGAGCACTGCAGGGAACTTGTCTGCCTGTGTACTACGAGCAACTAGTCACCAATCCACAGCAAGTGATGAAAGAGGTGCTTCACTTTGTAAATGCACGTTGGCACGATAATGTTCTAAATCACCAACAAGTTCTTCACAGTGAGATCAAGCTCTCAAAGTAAGTTTACGAAAAATCAGTTTAAAATTTAATTTGTTTATTATTTGTCGCTTTAGCTTGGAACCGTCTACAGACCAAGTAAAGAAAGCGATCCATCGGCAGTCATTAGACTCTTGGAAGCATTCGATCTCTCCAGACTTGCAACAAGAGATTATCAGAACTTGTCCCATGTTACGAACGTTGGGTTATGTTGAGTAGACGATTTTTATCCATATTACCATAAATTATCACTTCATCTGCATCACCAATTGAATTTTTAAAAATTATTGTTGAGGTTAAAAAATATAACAAAGTTTACATATCTACATTTGTTCACACATAATAGCTCACTACTCAAACACTTTTTAGGTACTGTAGTAATGCGATGATACATGTACCAGTACAATGAGAGCTGCCAACTTCTTTAGCTTCTAAAACTAACTCAGTGCTAAACCACATGTTCTACTTCATTGACAGAAAACTTACACTGTCTAGTGAATCAGTGTAAGTTTCTGATCTTATTATTGTAATCAGATTACTTGGTTTATCTTGGAAGTCAACTTTTTTAGCCACAATTGAGTCATACTATTTACAGGAAATAAGAGATTCAATAGTCAGTTGTGCTGCAGCTGGCAGCTCTCACCCATGAGACTAGGAATCTGGTTTTAAGTTCCACTAATATAATACAATGCATAGTTTACCAGGAAATATCATGGTACAATGATACATGTGTGGTCAATAGATACTTGAGCTTGGAAGTGCATATTACAGGAATCAGACAACACTGTGTTACTATGAGGAATTGAATAATGCTGAAAAGACTTTATATGTACAATTTGAATGATATAAAAAGTAATGGTTAGTTGATTGTGACAACATAGTACATTGCTGGGTGCTATACAAATAATTTTGAAAACATGTATACACGTGATGATAAATTGAAAACATGGCACAAAAAATAATCTATCACACAGACTGACACAAGGCACGCCCACTAGCTTATTGAAGTTGGTGGTTTGCTACCATCCACTGACTCAGTGCCTAGGTCAGACTGCAGTCTCTGAATTGTGCTATGAGCTACAGACAGTGTTCTCCTACAGTCCAGTTGCTTCTTGTCCGCCAGGTCTGCACATGGGTAAGAAAAGAGTATCGATTGATCAAAGGAAGAAGACATGATTGTGTGAATGTCCTCACCAGTAAAAAGGTTCAAAATTTCACTAGGGTCCAACTGAGCATCCATGATAGCCGTTCTAGAGAGACGAAACACACAATAAAAATTTTTATGCAGTACATCTGGTAAAGTGGTGAGTGTAAGGATCCAGCACTGACTTGTATTGCAATAGCAGAGCTAGTCCTAAGAATTCTTCAAAGTACTCCGAGCAACAGTTCCTAGCTGCCCAGCTAACTTCCCACAGCATGAAAATGTCGCTGTACACGAACTCTACAACACAAGTAATTGTTTAGAATAGGAACACGCAGGTGCACAAACCTCTTTTGAAATTGACCAAAAACCACCGATAACAGTAAAACAGTGCGTCACCAATATCATTAAGATACTGGAAAAAATCGCTCTCCAAGACCTGAAAGAAAGATACAAAGTTGAAACAGCACTTATCATTGAATTCAAGTTCGTCTAACCTGCAGCAGTGCTTGCAAGTTTGCTAGTCTCTCAGACATGCCTCCTTTAGGAGGGAACAGGGGATCCATTCTGGTCATGAGTAGCTGAAAACAATTGAACGCCATCATCTCTGCAGAGATGGAGTTGAAGTTAGATGTTGATCACAAAATGGTACGTGTCTTCTCTCACCATTATCAAACACGACCAGGAGAGGAGCAAGGAGATCGCACATACCCTGTGAGTATCCTGCCTTCAGATTCAACCACACGTAGCTGTATGTGAGGACACAAGATCACATCCTCTAATTCGTAGGTGTTTTTTCATTCAACCCCAGCCATGACCTGGTGTCCTCTTTCACCAGCACCCACTCACAGAGTCAGAAAAAACACCACACGCTAAACACTCGCTCACAATCACACACTAGCTCACACTAGACAAACTAAACACTCGCTCACAATCACACATTAGCTGTTTGCTTTGTTAACTGTTGGTTTCAAATTGGCAGTCACACAAATGTACATGTAACAAGCTTGTCTAGTCACACACAAAGTCGTAAACAGTCACTGAGAGCACGCTACACAAGTGAACAGTACATAACAAGAGGCAACACATATCATTGTGAACGGGAAATTGCACAAAATGCAATTTTAGGCGACAGATGCGCACAATACAATCTCAGCGACAGGCGTGCTGAGTGTACTAGCGAACTGTACTGATGCACATTATCGTACCTGCTGATGATATTTCTGAGTTTTGTGAGATTTTTCATTTCCAGAAAATACCTACAAACAAATGGAAATTATTTTAGAGAGAAATACTTTGTCTCACTCGTAATCTCGGTCACAGCGTGGAATATCTTTGTCAATTTTGAACAGCTCAGCAATGAACAATCTTTCCTTCTCGCTCAGTTCAGGATTCAAGGGCAATTTACTCGGTGGACTCATTCTCACACTCGAGTCATCGGTGTGCACCTCTCGAGCAATTTTTTCATCATCTTGCGAAAGAGAAGACGAAGTGATTTCTAGATCAATCAAGTCAGCATGAGCTTGTGATTTTGTTTCCAGAGAGAGAATGTTGCTATCAGCAGAACTTCGTGATTCTGTTGATACAACATCCTCTCCCCAAAGGCCTTGTCGAACAGCAAGAGGGGTCGAGGTAGGGTCATTGTTCCGATAATGGTCTTTCTCGACTGTCTTCCACTCCCTCAAGACTTGTCTGTACGAGTTGTTTCGCTGGTGGATAAGCTGTGAGAGCTCATTGGTCGTCGACTCGACTGGAAAAAGACCCAACAGATAGGGCCATACCTGTGCCCTCAAGTGGTGCTGTATTCCACCATGATAAATTGTCTGCTCAACTCTCCGCCATGTTGATATCTAGTGAATCAGAAAACTGTTTTTGAAAAAACTTTACCCTATTTACTCACGTCTCTCTTCTCCATGAACTCCTCCCATAGTTCATCTCCTAGTGCACTTGACTCTAGTTCAGAACTGACGGCATTGGTCACCTGGATCTCCTTCGGTCGGAAGGATACCTCAGTCTTCACCAAGTGAGCTACATTGGACTTCACTTTAGCAATATGGCGGCAATAAGATCGCCCTATGTGAAAGAGTACGTGGAGCATCATTAAACATGGATTGTCTTACAGCTGTAGAAGTATCGGCCCAGTAGTTGATGAGACACATTTCTTTGCATCAATTCAAGGTCACTACGTACAAGGTAAACTATTTCATGCATGAGTAATGTTGTGTACCTTGTTCTGCTGTTGTGCCTCTGTAAGCTCCTACTAACCCCAAACAAAGCGCTGGTTGAGTCTTGTCTGATAGCAGACCCTGGTGAGGCTGGTGGCTGGGACGTTGATTCAGAGATTGGCAATGAAGTGCTACTGTCCTGAGACACCTCTGAAGAAGAATGAAGAACTAACCGACAGTTGCTGCAATTTTACCAACCATCATCAGCAACAAGTAAAGATTCTGCTTCACTCTCCTCTTGCACAGTGACTGGACGACGACTGAATCGTACCCGGAACACATGATTCCACACTGGAGGGAGTTCATGGTCTTCTATCGGGCTACCTGCAAAGCTTCTACAGAGAGAGAGAGAGAGAGAGAGAGAGAGAGAGAGAGAGATAGAGAGGGTAGACTTCATTTAAGAAGTAGCACTTTCTCTACCTAATAGCTGATGACAGAGCAAGGCTTAGCTTCTCCATCTGCTGCTGTTTGAGGAACCATAATGGCGGCTCTAAGCAGCCTTTTGGTTGGAGACCATTTTCAAGTGCTTCAAGAAAATGTACAAGAGAAGCCGGTTGTGGAAAGTGAAGAGACGGGAAAGCAATTCCGTCATAGCCGATAAGAATGAGTGTAGCCTCTCCAGCACCCTCTCCCTCCATCTTCCCCTCCTCTACTGGGTGATGGTGACAGTGAAGATGAGCTACACTGCTACACACATCAACAGACAGCACTGTGCCCCATAAAACACTACAAAAAGAGAAAGACAGTGAGAGAGGACACAAAGAATTATGAGTAAACTGTTGGTGACCCTACAACAGTCAGGCAAGACTGTGTGCAATGATAGCAACTGGCAAAAGTTTTATGCACTGACCGGGAATCGAACCCGGGCCTCCCGCGTGGCAGGCGAGAATTCTACCACTGAACCATCAGTGCTGACATGGAGTCAGAGCTGACCGGAGAGAGGAAGAAGGAGAGAGAGAGGAGTGCATACCAACTGTCATATTCATGATCTACTGCTCCGTTATTGAGCAGTGAGTTGGGCAGCCATTTGAGACTGAGCGTGCCCTCTGTCTTCTGCAGTGTGAGGTATCCAGTCAATGGTTCTGATATTGAAGCCTATAAATTATAGAGTAGTGGGTCAGTGTTTGTGTCTGGGTCTTCCCACGTCACTCACAGGCTTCATCATAACATTGTTTTTCCCGTACAGACAGGACGCTAGTGGGTTTTGATAGAGTGACTGCACGTGCTCCCATTTCTCTCCACTCGGAAAAGGTGACTGTAAACACACCGTATAAGTCACAAAATAGACAAACCACAGACACCACTTACACTAACACAAGGGCTGGTGTCATGGACGACTCTAAGAGAAGGAAAAATGTATAGCACAGGAGCTACTCAATACACTGTACCTGTTATGACGTGAGACTATTTCAGTTGGTCCTGGACCAAGGAGAGATGAATCAACGGACTTCATGCGAGTAAACTTGAGAGAGCAAGGACCGTCTAAAAAAAAAGAAGGAGGAGAGTAATGGAAGACAGACAATCTTGCTCACCTAGCATGAAACTAAACACCTCAGCATACACAGGATGGCACATGACAGACCATGACTTGTAGTAGGCACTAGAGATATGACAGAGATCAGATTAGGTAGTGATGTAGGGCACCTTACTATGGGTTTTTCAGAATCTCATCTACGATAGCTTTAAGGGTGTGCTCCACAAGAGCTGTCCTCACCCAAACTATCTTTTTATCAGCTGAACTGCTGCTTGTATAAACTTTAGCATAGTCCGGTCTGGACTCGCTTTTCTTCTCTCCACCATAACACATTTGGTGTATAGAGAAAGCTACTGGGTAAGATTTGCTGAGTCCTTGAAGAACTTTAGCCGAGGCAGTATTGTGGAGCTTATGAGAGGATGAACGGTACTGCTTGTGCGTGCCATAGGATAATATCTCTTCTACCACCACTGCAGTGGGAGAGATGGTACCTCGTCACATGTCATGCAAACACAATAAAAATCTCTTTATGCAATGCGATCGTGTTTAGTACATGTCGATTTGTGCACTTACAACAGAATGACACAAAGCTAGGATGAGTCCAGTGAATCTTGCGTGAGTTCACGTTAGCCTCTAAGAGCTGTTTAGCCTGCGAGAGAGACAGGAAAGAGCAATAGAGTTGTTTATTATAGACGTGACTATACTGGTATGGCTACTATGCACTTGGTAGGGATTAATTACACTAGTAGCACACCTAAAAACCACCCACATGTTTGTAAAATTAATCAGTTTATGCCTAAACAAGCATAGAGATGACATGCTACAAATTGATCTAAACTCCTACCTGCTGCATGGCATTGTGTGTGTGTGTGTGTCAAATCACTGTTTACTTTAAACCTAATGATAATTATTCTAACCAAGATATTTTGCTTGTGTTATGCCGAACAAACACGAAATGTCCATGCACCCTCAGAGCTGTCCAGCAGTTTAGATGGAATCTACAAGTACCTAGGTAGTCAACTATGGGCGCTTTTGTAGTCAGAGAGCCCCAAGATGGCTGTCAAGGTGAGCCAGCCATAACTCGGGAATGAAAGCACTTTAGCAAAATCCACGAGTCACATTGCAAGCCATTGTCGTGCTTATGAAAATTATGATTGCTGATCTCTGTAGCTCGATGGACAGAATGAATGAATGAACGACAAAGCAAGTGCTGTAACCCTCGTGCATGAGCCGAGGGTTAATGATAAGACGAACTGTCCTTTCATTTCAGATCACTTGCTAGCTTCCATCGTATAGCAACTAAGCTTCCACTCTGTGTACTATAACATGAATCATATCAAAACACTAGCATATTCCTTGAATGTCTCAACCAGCGGAATATACTATTTCAACACTCGCAAGCAACCACCAAAAAGGAAGTCCCTGGAATGGGAACACTTTTACTAAGGCAACGCCATGCACGAGAATCGTTCAAATATGCATCGAAGATGCACTTGAGTGTTACCAAAACAAGACAACTGTTTGTACAACATAGCTACCAGCCTACCACAAACACTGTGACAAGTATAATGTAGTAATGTGATGATGCACAGTACACATAGTGAAGATAAAACTAGTACACAAGCGCTCATGAAATCTACCTTGAAGCTGTTTGTTGATTTGCTTTAGAAACACTTCATGATTACAGATAGGAAATTATATTCCCAACAGATAACATCATAATGTAATGGTACACTATAAATGTCCCTCAAATTATAGTATGAAGTCATAATACATATTGAGCAACTGGGCACGCATACACAGCGTCCCCACTTGACAACTTAGTGGATAAAGTGCATGAGTAACAATCACATTTACATAACAGTGAATAAGACTGTAGAAAACATACAAACTCGTGAGCTAAGTACTTGTATTATGTATCATACTATTTCTACTCTACTATGCTAGGCTTGTTAGTACGTGGACGTGTTGATCTCCAGCAATTTTGCACTACGTACGTATGCAACATACCTTGTGTTTGCACAGCTGTACAAGTTCGTCACACTTTTGTGCAAGCAAGTTAGGCTCCATAGCACACAGCTAGCGCATCAGAATAGCTAGAATAGAAAAAGACAGCAGTGACAGGTCATTTCCTATTGCACTTGCACGAACAATCGAGGCTGTTTTACCCACCCTAGCACTAAGCAGCGTCGTTTATATGGATCGAGTTATACACACAGTAGTCATACACGTGTTGAACTTACCCAAGTAGTTGGCTAGGCTGAAACAGAGATGGTTTTACCTTGGTTCGAACATCAACAGACAACAGGACACGGTGCCGATTCTTTAACAGGCGTGGTTATTGCACGTGTGACCACACCTACTCGTCTAGGGCGTGTGTTTTGTTATGTTGTCTGAGCGACTGAGGGTCTCGAGAAAGAATCACAAATTCACAACAGCGCTAGCGCATTTTTACTGCTGTCTTCCTAGGTTTGATACAACTTTTGTTGTTTTTAAACTAACTGTCGTGTCTTTGTTACCCACAGAGATTCCCCATACGGAATGTGATGGCGGTAAAAGCCAATCTACTTTGGACGGTCGTTCTACTATGCGAAACACTCCTGTACGCCAGAGCAGCGCCAGTTAAACTAAGACAAGGCGGAATCGAGTTCCGGTATCATAGTAACGAGGATGTCGGAGTACTTCTACATAGTTATGCAGACCGGTATCCTAGCATCACGCGCCTGTACAGCATTGGACGGTCCGTGGAGGGCCGTGAGTTGATGGTCCTTGAGATATCAGACCAACCTGGAGTGCACGAACCCGGAGAGCCTGAGTTCAAGTACGTGGCGAACATGCACGGTAACGAGGTGACAGGACGAGAGACCCTGATCTATCTGATACAGTATTTGTGTGAAAACTATGGCACTAATCAAATTGTGACAAATCTTATCGATAACACTCGGATACACATTCTCCCGACAATGAATCCTGATGGCTACATCAGAGCACGAGAGGGTGACGTTAGTGGAGTGCAGGGCCGCCAGAATGCACACTTTGTAGATCTGAACAGAAATTTCCCAGATCGACTCGGACAAAACAACGTTAAACGCCAAACAGAAACACTATCTGTTATAGAGTGGATCAAGGCGTACCCATTTGTTTTGTCTGCTAACCTTCACAACGGTGCATTGGTCGCCAATTACCCTTACGACAACAGTAACACTGGTCTATCTGTCTACACAGCTTGCCCAGATGATGACATCTTTCACCAGTTAGCCTTCTCCTACTCAAAAGCTCACGCCACCATGCATCTTGGTCGGCCTTGTCCAGGCGATCAAGATGGTTTTGTGGATGGTATAACGAATGGTGCAGATTGGTACAGTGTCTCTGGTGGTATGCAAGACTACAATTACATGCAGTCAAACTGCTTTGAGATAACAATAGAACAAGGTTGCACCAAGTATCCTTATGCCTCAGATCTTGAAGACATCTGGTATGCTAACAAAGATGCCCTCTTGGCGTACATCCATGAGGTGCACAAGGGGGTCAAGGGATTCGTGATGGACTCAAACTGCAATCCAATACAAAATGCTACAATTCACGTCTCTGATCGTGACCACGATGTCAGGAGTGTTCGAGACGGAGACTACTGGCGACTACTCACTCCCGGCAACTATACCATCACAGCATCAGCTGAAGGCTACAACTCAGTGACAATGAACGTCACAGTGTGTTCAGACGGTCCTGCTACACAACAAAACTTCACTCTAGAGAGCAATTCACCTATAAACACCAACAACAGCAGTTCTACCACCAGCACCACTGTCACCTCTCCAACTACATCCTCCACACCAAGTGAGACATCCGCTACTAGTAACGTGACTACCGCCAGCTCTTCTCCGACACCTCACAACTCAACAGCTCGCACACCAACCACACAGTCGACTACAACACAACCACCAACAGCAACTAAATCTTGTGTACAACAACCACCAAACAGTACCTGCCATAACCGGCCCGTCAGTGAACGAACAATCCAGGTCGCCTCTATAATATCCACAGTTGTCTTACTGTGCCTCTTGTTAACACTGGTCGTAGTCATGGTGATCATTGGGGTTATGTTTTATAGACGCAAGTTCGGAACCTTTAAGATACATGTTAAAGTGTCTGATCAAGCAGCTGAATACGAAATGGACTCTGAGGCAGAATTACCAAAGGAAGGAGACAAATTCCTAACGAAGGACACCACTAAGCTTCCGCTGTAAATTAAATTTGGTTCTCAAAACAATAAATTTGTATTATTACTCAAGTTCTGTCATTATAATAATCATTTTAAAATGAGATGAGTAACAATAAACTATTGAAAAGTGATAGAGCACATAATGTATAGCTGCAATGGTGTATCAGGGGGATTCTTGTTATGAGGAAGATTCTATCTGGATGACTTCATGGACAGCTTCTGGTTCTGGTGGGTTGTCAACAACTGGTTGTGTCTCCATAGCTTCTACTGTTGTAACAGGTTCTTCATGATGGACAGTTTCAGTTGATGTCTGTACTTCTTCAGTGTGGTCAGCAGACGGCTGGAAAGAAACAAGGACATCAGTTGGAGACGATATTCCACCACCTGTACTATCATGCCGCTCGCCGGGAGTTTGTCGTACCTGACCCATTCCTCCTTCCTGAGTAGCTACGATAGAAGTAACCGCTTGCAGGAGGTTGAGGTCGGACGTAATCTGTTGCAGACTCTGGAGCTGTTCAGGTGTGGCACTGGCTAGTGTTTGTGTGATGGCTTGGATGAGTTCGTTGTTGGACGCTGCAGATTGTGTGCCGAGAGGATCCGTGAGTGACTGAGGCAGAACTGAGGCCTCCATGGTAGAAGCAAGTGCCTGGATAGCCTCCACTGTAATGGGAGTTGACTGCATCATGCTGGAACTACTGGACGCCATCACGCTAACATCAGGTGGTATAGGAACACTCACGACAGCTGTCTCTAGTCCACTTGACGCCATAAGTGGAAACCCAACTCCTTCAGCAGATGAAGTTGAAGCACCATTACTGTTACCAGCTCCGGTACCTTTCTTGTTGTTGTTATTCATCAAGTTCTTCTTCCAATAGTACAGTGTTCCAGGACTGATACCAAACTTTTGTGAAGCTTCTTTGATAGAATGGTTGAGAGCATATTGAAGAATATGGAGTTTCTCCTGAGGTGTACACCTTGGCTTGGCAGCATGTCCTTCCGAAGACACCACATCATACTCCATGCCAACATCCTGGACTTGAATCTCATGAGTGACCTCCAGAGGAGTAGAGGTGGTCATTGTAGCAGCGTCCTGTTCCTGCACTCGCGTAGCCTCAGTCACCTCACCACCATCAACAATGTATTCAAATGGAGAGTTGTCCATAGGAATGACCTCTTCAGTTATTAGACCTGTGGCAGCGGCTTGAGCAGAGGTCGCTATCATCTCAACTTCAGTCTGATCTTCAAGTGAGCCCGGCGGTGGGACCATGTGATCATCAGTGAGGGTGCCATCTGTCTGCAGGGCTCGTCGCCAGTTCTGAACAGTCTTTGTGGAGATACCAAATCTTTGTGCGGCGTCCTTGAGTGTTCTTTTCTCAGCACACTTGATGATGTACTTCTTCTGCATGGGAGTGTACTTGGGCTGGTGAAGTTTGAGCTCCATGCGCCATCTCCATACTGTTGGAGCAGCCACTCCATATTTTATGGCAGCCTTCTGAAGTGTTGTAGCATTGGCATATCGGACAACTTCTTCCTTCTCTTCAGCAGTAAACTCTCGAGCAGGTTTACCAAAGTAAGTCTGGTTCCGCTCTTCCATGGCAGCTTCTTGAGCTCTCTTTAGTTCTTCTTGGCTAGCAATCTCAGTGTTAGATAGAGCAAGGAGGGCCTCACAGAGATTGCCAGTACTGGGTGATACTGTGTTACTAGATTCTCCTTGGACTATAGCTGAAGGATTGATCTGCATCCTTTTAGCCGAAAAAGAGTCTAAGCCTTCAGCCAATCTTCGTCGCTGAATATCTGGGCTAAACGGTTTTGGATCAAGAAAGAGATTGTGACGATAGAGAAATTTCATAGCCCAGCCAATAGTGGCCACAAACATGGGGTTGATGGGTGTGATCACCTCCTCGGCTTTCTGGCACAGTGCGGTTACAGACAGATTACCTTTCCGTGAAATCTTATCCTGGACCCACTCAACAAGCTGTGGATCAAGCTGATCCGGATAAAGTTTGTCCAAGGACTCTGATTCAGGATTGAACTCATCAGTGCATACTTCCTCTGTCTGAACAGCAATGGGTATACTATGCTGCTCTTCTTGTGGTGAGTTCTTGTCAGTCTTGCTAAGCTGTAGACCATGACGCTGTAGAAACTTGTGACGCCACCCAACAGATGCGATGAAGTTAGGATTCTCATCAGCAATCAAAGCTGTAGCTTGCTTGTTAAGATCAGCAACTGCAACTTGTGTACCCATCTCTTGTTGCTGTGTTACCCAATGTGCAAGAGCCTCATCTTTGTCTCTCGAGTAGCTCAGTGGTCTGCCCTGACCAGATCTGTTTGATCGCTTGCCATTTAAAGAGAGAGCTTCCAACTCAGCTCCTTTCTGATCGACCAGTTTCACCCAGCCAGCAATGGTGGAATTGGCAATACCCAGCATACGACACACATAGTGACCGGCTAGATTATACTGTTTCATTAGTCGCACCACTTCAAGCTTCTCGGCTAACGTATGACGTGTGCGTGCACTAGGAGGTCTGGGGCGTTTCTTTGCTTTAGGAGCCAAGAACTCATCTCCGGTAGAGGTTTGCAGAGGATTTGAGGTGTCCATAGCGATGAGATTTTGTGCAAGCTGTTCTGTGGTCAAGATATTCTCTGCCGCCATGACAGCTGGTGAGTTGAGCATACTATTGGCATTGCTGGTGTCGAGCTCTATGCTGACGTCAGAGGGACCAGGTTCGTCATCATTACCCAGCAACTCCTCTCCTCTAGCCTGGAGTTTGCGAGGAGTGGTGGTCTTACGTGTCGGTCGTCTCTTGTCGTTCACCTTCAGATCAAGATTGTGACGAAGAAGGAATGGGGTAACCCATCCAACTGATGCATTGAAGTTAGGGTTCTCGTTCGAAACGGCCTTCTTAGCGTAAGATCTAAGTGATGCAAATGTGACCTTGCGTCCTGCTGCCTGTTGCTCCTTGACCCAGAATGCAAGAGCATTATCAGTTTCTTTAGTGTACGAGAGAGGACGACAACAGGTGTGGACGACTTCTCCCTCAGCAGGAGGAAAAGGAGGAGGCAATATTTGCTGAGACTGCTGACCTTGAGCAGTGACGGAAGAAGTTGGTACCATGAGGTCGGGTAGATAAAGCTGACTTGAACCAGAATCAAGAGATGCCTGTGCAAACGCCATATTATTCTCAGCAGAGGCAGCCTCCTGAGCACTGTTGAGAAGGTCAACGAGTGAAGCAGCGTCTCCTGTGAGCTCGGTGAGTGTAGCAAGAGCAGCAGCTTGAGACTGAGTGAGTTGACCAGGGTCTCCAGTGTCACTAGCAAGCAAGGCCAGAGTGGACGTGACTGGGTCATCTGCAGCAACAGCACTGGTAGAGAGAGAAGTAGCACCAGTGAAGATGGAAGGAGCAGAAGATGAAGCAATGGCCGTGATAGTGTCCAGAGAAGAAGACATCTTTAGATCACTGGAGATCTGTGGTAACTGGAGAGCAGCTGAAGATGCTGGTGAGGAACTGGCGTGTGCTTGCCTGGCATTAGAGCTAGTGGATTTTTTGTCTGAGTGTGTATTCGGATGGAGACTGAGTTTGTGACGATGAAGAAAGTTCTGGGCCCAGCTAGCGGACGCTGTGAAACTCGGATTCTCCTTGATCACGATCTCTTTTGCGTGTTTTCTCAGTTCACTGTTGGTGACTGGTATACCCTTGTCTGTCTGATTTCTTACCCACTGAGCAATATTGCTGTCCGTCTCTGGAGAATAGGAGAGCGGACGTCCACGAGACTCAGAAACGGAAGTGTCAGAGCGACTTGATCGACCGGAAGGAAACAGCTTCTTCATCTGCAGAGAGAGCAACACATTTGAATTGCAGTGCACGTCTCATTCAGACGCCTTACCTGTGAGCTTAGATCAATGTTGTGCCTCAAAAGAAATCTTTGAGCCCAACCTGTTGATGCTGCAAAGTCTGGATTCTCTTGTCTGACAACTCCTCGAGCGTACTGGCACAGCTCATGCACAGTGACTCGGTTGCCTTTTGAAATTTCATTTCTAACCCAGCCAGCTATCTTCAGATCCACTTCCTTCGGATAGGTGATCTTCCTTCCTTGACCAGGAGTATTGAAAATCGGTTTGAGAGTCATATTCTCTGATTTCATCCATGCACGGATTGTGGAACGAGAAACACCGAATCGCTCAGAAGCAAGTTCAGGCGAGTAGGTGTCAGCAAATGCTAGTACAGCCTCCCTGTTCCTCTGGGGACCGTCATTCAAGGATGGAGAATGGGTTGAAGAAGCACCAATCTCCTCTGGCAGCTTGAAGGCAGTGCTTGAATCAAGGAGTGGAGTGGTATCCATGCTAGCTTCAAATACTGCACTGCTGGCAAGTGTAGCAGTATGAGTAGCAGTTAACTCAGCATCCTGCAGAATGGCTCAATTTCATGCAAAACTAATGGTCAATAAAATACCTGAGCGTTGTCTTGACTCAGTTCAATAGGACCAATCGAACTCTCCATGCGTAACAGCAATCTACAACGGAAAACACATTAAATTTCGTGCAGGCTACTACAACGGTTCTGCACACTGTGCTGCACGGCTACACGCAACGCAACTAGTCTACAAGCCTCTGATACAAAATGGCGGCGGTGGGTGATACGCTCGATCGCTTTTTGTTAATAGAACTGCTTTTGTTACCTCTTTTCTGTTTCATATAAGTTTGACGAAACTCTTGCAATTCTTTTCTCTAAACTCCCGGGCTTTAGATATTAGCTGCAGAGGAGAAGAAATAATTTTCTTGCCAGTTCACTGAAAAGGGTGATCAACGTATCACGTGCGCATCATGTGATACACATTACGTAAATCATTCAGCGCATGCGTGGATTATTTTGCGCGCAAACTTTAAATATCTTAGATCTTGTAGTCATAATAATGTACATGTATACACTACCTGTTCTACAGAACAGATCTCTTTTCCTTGGTAGCATGAGAGATGATTTGCTTCATTACTTCTACTGGTACCATGGTGTGAGTGAGTTGTCTGCATAAACAACATCTTTACCTAGCAAAACCTCCTCAACGTAACTACGGCTACCTGTCATTTTGGTATACTGTATCTATGGATGCATTTTTTGCGCAAAAAATTCAAATTGAGTATTTTCAAAAAACTACAGTAACACTACCTGTATAATGATACAAAATTAATGATGAATGATCATAGAACAGAATGATACATAATCAAAATTTACAATAATCCCAATTATTTGTCCACATCATCACTTCCTGACTTTGGTACATACAGCAAGCGATTCGGCGTTTTCAAGGAAAGTGTCGAAACGCTAGCATATGAAACAACTCCTTTGGTAGCATGAGAGACGATTCGTTCCTTTACATCTGCTGGTGTGAGTGAGTTGGTGATACCAAACAGCACAGCTGCATAGCCAGCCACGTGTGGACAAGCCATGGAAGTACCACTCTTGGTTGCAAGACAGCTATCGCAATCTATTCCAGCGCTCTTGATGTCAGTACCTGGAGCAAACACATCCACACAGCTGCCGAGGTTTGAGAAGAACGCAGATTGATCGTTTCGTTTAGTTGCAGCAACAGAGATGGACTTTAAAGCATTTCCTGGGCTGACTGTACACGAGTCTGCGCCTTGGTTACCAGATGCAGCCACAACTACTATTCCGGACGAAACTGCATTATCAACAGCTGTAGTAAATGCGTTATGCCTGCCGCTTTTACTGTGAACACCCAGTGACATAGAGATCACTGCATTTCGTGATTTTGATCTTGAACTCATCACATGATCCAGACCCTTGATGATACCACTAATAGCACCAGAGCCAGTACATCCCAACACACGAATGCTGTACAATGTAGCCTTCTTTGCTACACCATAAGTTTTACCTCCAACCGTCCCGGCACAATGTGTACCGTGACTGTTGCAGTCAAGTCCTTGCCTGTTAGTACCAGTAAGAGCGTCTATAGCATCGTATCCTCCATAGCTAGCTCGTCCTTCGAATTCATCGTGAGTGTAGCGTATACCAGTGTCAAAAATGTAGACGTCAACTCCTTCTCCTGTTCCTTCGGGGCTGTAGGAACCATCAAGATCGTCGCTGTGCTGATCGATTCGGTCTAAGTTCCACGGCACTTCACTGGCAGCAGTAGCATAGTTATCATACAGACTGTTCCTCTTGATCGCTACGTCTTGCTCAATGTAGTTCACAATCGGATTCTTCCAGAGCTAATATGAGAGGAAAAGAGTAAATAAACAAAATAAACAAACGAAGCCCTGATATTCATGTCATACACGTTCTATATTGCCGTACATTAGCTATTCCTGTTATTTTTTACATTGATGGCGGAACTTCCTACCATTCCAGTTTAGCAATATAAACAATGCAACTGCCGTAACTAATGGATGAGTAAACACAATGTGTCTCTTATTGACACGACAGCATCATGACATGCTTAAAGTTTTCCCACTCAATTCACATTCATAACACACTGTAAACTTTCAAGTGACAATCTCTATTTTTATACTCACAATTCTGACAACGTTTGAACTCAGTGTTGCAGTAAACCCTTTTCCTACATGACGAATAGGGTCGAAATCAGCAGCTCTGAGATCCCATTGGTTTCGCCGGCTCTTCTCATCAGCATAACGGAGTAGTTCCATGGTGCGATCAAGGTGATGATCGCCCGCCTCTGGTGTAAACATGACGATATAGCGACCAGGGATAGCTTTCTGCTGGTCACGCTTGAGAACCTGTGTCGACGCTGTTTCGTGAAGGCTGTGTGCCGCCTCTTCTTCCCAGCCCTCGTTCAACAGCACGTTCTTGTAGTAGCTTTGTAAGTTGACGATTTCTGGCTCGTACTCGACGGGATATCGCTTGCGGTGTACAGGCCAGTTCTCCACTGATCGCCGCACGATGTGCTCCCAGTGATCATGGCTGTCTGCTACATCGCGCCGGTCTCTCTCCAGCGACACGGCAGACGAAAGAGAGAGAGCCGAGAGAACGATCAAACACAGATAGAACCTCTGCATGATGATGGCGTGCTGACGACTGCCACCGCACCTTCTTATATACACGCACAGCCCTTCTCTCCTCGAACTGTTTCGTCTTCTTTCAAGGAGCTGGTAAGTGGATAAAAAATTTTGTACGAGTTTGGTCACACGAACGGAAGTTTACTTCGCAAAGAATGATTTCAATATCCTCTGTCGTACACTTGTGTATTCCACTGCATTTTCCTAAAATACTTGTTATAATACAATAAAATAATAATTAATGATAATAGTTTATGATACAACAGAAGATGTGAACGAACACAATGACTGTACAAACACAAAAAAATACAAAAATCGTAACATCATCCATCACAATCTGAAGTACTGAGTAGAGGAAGTGACTGTAGAGTAAGTTTTTTTATGCCTTGACTTGCGATAGTTCAGATGATGACACCTGTAATACACAAGTGAATCAATTTTTAATCGTTTCAACTAAGCGACAACATTACTTCAGTTCTTGATTTCGATGGTGCTAAGTCTCCGTCGCTGTTGGTTTCCACTATCGGCTCGACCAGATTTTTAGCAACAATACCTTGCTGACCCTTTAGCTCCGCCTGTGAAGAACTTAAAATTTAAAAGGCGAAGACAACAAGGTGCTACCTCATAGAACCCGTCGATGTCTGGTCCTCCTAGTACCGTCAAAACGTCTCCCTCCTCTAGCTGTAGTTCATCGTCATGTTGTGTATTAGGTGAGTCCACAGCAGGGTTGTAGCTGCACACCGCTCGGATCAATCTGAACGAGGTAGAATGACCATTCACTGATATCCTCTCTGTGAGACAAGAATGCATTATTAGTGTGATGGGAGCATACACAGGAACATGTAGACATAGGAACTTATCATGCAGCTAATCCTATCACAACACATTGGTTTATGACAGCGCAGAATTAATCGCCGAAGACAAACCTTGCCTATTCTTTGCTAGAGTAGCAATGGTAGCGTCAATATCGGCCAGCACAGCAGGGTCAGTGATGTGCTCCACCATATTGCACGGTACCAATCCAATTCTGCCATACAGCTCTCCCTCAAAGAATCCGTCTTCATCGAGACCACCACGAGCCTGAAGAGAGAGAGAGAGAGAGAGAGAGAGAGAGAGAGAGAGAGAGAGAGAGAGAAGGGCAAGTGAGTGAGTGAGTTATAAATACTAACTACTATAATGTCTCCTTCAACAAAGTCTAATTCAACCTCTTCAGCGTCATCATTAGGTGAGTTAACAGTTGGGTCGTATGTGTAGAAGGCTTGATAGTAGTGCCCTTCAATCACTACAATGGAGAAAATGGAGCAATAGGTGACGGTCAGATAAAATCAAGAGTTAATTTTCGACATCTTTTCTCGATAACTTAGTTGAAAAACAACTACACTAGTGGAGCTATCACACGATTGCGATGCCTGGTAGCGATCAGTACCAGACAGGCTCAATAACACAACTGTTTTGTACATTAACACCATACACTACATTCCAGCACAATAGCCGTGTATAGAGACAATTCACATGAAACTAAAACGAAAAAAAAAATTATACCATCAAAGATTGACAGTACCTTCAGTTAACTTTTGTTCATCCATTGATTCTCTCCTAGGTCCTCCCTCCTCTAGCTGATGGCTGACTGCTGTAGAACTGTCCATATCAGCTATTTGATCTTCCTCTCTCTCTTCATCACTTTCTCCATCGCTGTAAGCTTCATCGCTGACTGGCTCCTCTCTGGTCCATGGAAGCAGTTCAGCGATCAAGTGAGGTGGAATATTGATCTCTTTTGAGTGAGATGACATATAGTGGTCGCCACACGCTCTTACAGTCAGGATACAAGATTCCTCTGAAGATTTTAAGGTGGTCAGATGGGCAAAGTCTTCGGGCGTCAAAGTAGTGGTGATTCTTGTTTTAGAATTGTCTGTGTCTTCATCATTCTCTGTCTGTGTAGTGTGGAGTTGTGCTGCTTGTATAGATTTCACTATTTTAGTGCGGTTGATAAAAACTTGATAAGATTGAACAGTTGGGGTTGAGTAGTCGCGTGAGACTGCCCATGAAAGTTGTAAGAGAGGAGGTAACGATTGTTCCAGTAAGAGTTCCAAGTGAGTGGGGGTTTCAGGGAACTCTGGAAAGACAAAGAAAGCACGTGAGCAAGTGGATATCAGATTGAGTGAGTAAGTGAGCAAGTAGGTATGTGAGTGAGTGAGTGAGTGAGTGAGCGAGCGAGTGGGTATGTGAGTGAGTAAGTGAGCGAGTGAGTGAGCATGTCTGTATGATGTTACCAGGGTTGAGTTCTATCAAGCTAGTGGGGTCGTCAGATTCTCCAGTCTGAGTGACGGTGTGCACTGATATCTTAAGATGCTGCAGGAAGAGACAGTGTACTTGTCTACAGCAGCATTGTCTTGGCACACTAACAGTTCCTACAGGCTCATATCCTACAGGTACTAATACACTTGTACACTGATTCAAGACATATGAGGAAGCTACAGTTACATTTCCAATTTTCCATACTTAGACATTTGTGTACATGTGTGATGAATGTGATCTTCCTCGAACCTTATTTTTCGGTATATTTGTGAGCAGAGCACTGCTTGTTTCAGCACCGTCGACTGTGGTCATGAGACTATCATTGACAAATACTTTATAGCCCGTGGCATCGTGAGGTAGCTGTAATGGAGGCTGCCATTCAACCACTATACAGTAATTGTCTTCCTCTAATAGCTTCTTGGTCAGCTCAAGGTGCTGAGGAGGAGGAGGGAGTGATGGAGACCGCTGCCTGTCACAGGAATCTGTAGTTGAATAGAATTGTGTGTAATTCCAGACACTCTAGTATACTCTAGTATACTTACGTATATCATCTTCATCTGATAATACCCAGGCCTCTTTCAGCTGATGTACTGTCTCAATGGCTCCATCCACCTCATCCTTTCCCTCTCTAGTTTCAGATAGTTCAGCTGACGGTTCATAGCTGTTAGTAACTGAGGCAGCTTGCTCTGCCAACTGGCTGACACTACCACCAGAAGAAGGATCCCGTGAAGAACGATCCTGTGAAAATACAAGAATAAAATGAAATCTGGGGCTAGAATATGATTGTGTGTCTTGCCTTTTCTTCCTCCTCTCTGACTGGTGGAGGGTGACTGGTCCCGTGAGCAGCTTGATAGCCGTGCAGAGAGTGTCCGCTAGTCTTAGCTGACAGGAGATCATCTAGAGACACATTGCTACCAGTGCCCACGCTGCCTGAGAAACCCTCACTATCATATGGGTCAGTGATGTCCATCCCTGCTGCTTGCAGCTCAGCATGGAGGTTAGAATGCTCATGTAAGTGTTCCCTATGAGCGGTTGAATGCTTTGGAGAAGGGTTGTCTGGACAGTTCTCTTTTTCAAGACTGTTCTCTGGTATACTAGATTGTGTCTCGTCCAGTACACTGCTTGTTCGTCTGCTTTGTGTCTTAGGTGATGCGAGGGGGGATGTCTTGGGAGAGTAGGTCGGTAGTCTTGGGGATTTTGGTGAGCTCTTTGGAGAGGATAGATTAGTTTGGAGTCCCACATGAGCTGTGTTTGAAGGCTTAGTCATCTGAAGCTGTTCTTCGAGTTCTTGTAGGGACTCTTCTTTCTGTGTTAGCACCTGTCGCAGATCTATCACCTGAGACTGTAGGGGAATAAACTTAGAAAGCAGTAAAAACTAAGGTGTAAAAGATAGCTAACGTTTCTGGAAGAGATTTCTTCTTCCTTCTCTAATAGAGCAGCAGAAGTAGATCTGTTGACCTACGAAAAAAAGAAAAATAAAAAGTGGAGAATCCGGGCATCGATCCCGGTACCTCTCGCATGCTAAGCGAGCGCTCTACCATGTGAGCTAATTCCCCATCCGCGAGTAAACCGATTATTCAACCGCATTAAAAATAACTTACCAGTTCAAGTTGGCAAATGTCCTGATCTCTTTCATTCAGTAGACCACGGGCTTCAGTAACTTCCTTTTCCAATTCGTTATAAAGATCTTGAGTTCTTTCAAGTTCCTAAAGAGAAAGGAAAGAAAGAATGAAACTGGTCGGTTTTTTTTCACTCACTTGTGACAACATCTTGGCTTGTTCCAGATCCTCCTCAAGGAGTTTGAGGCGTCGCTCAGCAAATGTATGAGCTAGTTTTAGGTCACTCAACTCGTTGGTAAGTCGCTCATTCTCTTCTTGAAGCTGTGAGAATGATATTGACCATACACTTCTTCATGAGTGTGTCACGAAGCTAGCTTACACTGGACACTTGCTGTAGTTGACTTGATAGACGCTGGTTCTCTTCACGAAGATCAGCCAACTATAACCAATACAAAATTATAATATTTAGGTTGTTAAGTAGTTTAAATCACAAAGCTACTATGTTCCGATCTTTTTGGAAATTTGCGCAGTTGCTAAATTATTGAGTACCCTCCTGCGCAATTTGGAAACTAGTCTATAAACAGTAGTGTCAGCTGCTACACTGTATGTAGACTATGTAGCTAGAGATAGTTTTCATAAGTATTCAAGTACACTGACTGAACGTCGATCAGTTTCTGCCGCTCAGTGGAGCGCCATCAGTCAAATAATTTTACAGCAGCTTGCAGAATTTAAAAGTGTATTGCATTGCACTGACAAAGATTAGCTAGTGCTAGCCGTTGTCTCATGGTTGTGTGTGACAATGATATACTCCTCGTGGAAGTGCAACATGGTGTGTCATAAGCGCTGACATTCGGTTCTGACCATCGTGATCAGCCTCATTCATGATCACCACTTGTTTAGTAGATGCAAATGTGATCGCTGTTGTCCGTGAATTGCTCCATTTCTAATTGCGTAGAAATCTTGTTGAGCAATTCACAAACTGCCTACTCAATTTCAAAATTGGCACGCAATTTAGCAATTTCGAAAATGCACAAATTTCCAAGAACATAAACATTTGGTGTCCAGGCAAATGTATCAACATTCAACAATAATTACTATTATAAATTTTTGCTGCAGCTGTTGAGATTGAGTTTGGTTTAGTTAAGTGATTGCAAATACGGTAAACCAGATGGTTAAAAACGATAACACATTTTTGCCTGGTTTGTATGTAATACATGCAATCATTAAAGAGTCAATGTCTGTTCAAACATACCAGATTCCCTGAGGTATCGTCCACTTCTCCTCCCTGTCCACTGTCAGCATCTCCCTCATTCGGCTGTCTCAGTTCCTGTAGCTGCATCCTCAGCTTTACATTCTCCTCCAACGTCTCTTGAAGATGAGTAGACTCTGACACATAGTCCTTCGTATAGAGCTCCAGGTCAGTGAACTCAGGCAATTGCTGGAGAGGAAAAGAGGAAGACATAACAATGATGTGGTCTGGTCATAATGGCTTCATGTAGCACTCTCCCCACACCCTCAATGAGTTGAATTGAATCAATTATTATAATTGGATGAATTTTTTATAATAGACCTGTACAGATGTGATTAGCCCCTAGAGACCAAGGGTTTATAAAAATAAAGAACAGCATGCAATGATTGAGAGACATGATTCAGCACACACAGACAAGAAAGAAGCTATAAATGCATAAGGAATAATGGGCTAGGATTGTCGGATTGAGGTTCACATGACATGATTACATCCATCAAGTGTGTAGTGAACGGACAGACCATCACGGCTACTCACAGCGTAGAGCTTAGCCACCAGCTTCTCCACTTGGAGCTTCTCTCGCGCCATGATCTTCAGACGACGCTTCAGATCAGTCAGTGAGTCGTGCCGCACGCCAGAAGAGACCTCATACTGTGAGAAAAGAGGATAAGTAATAAACTGTCAACAACATTCCTTAAATGTAAGCAAGCTAAAAGTTAGTATATCACCTTCTCTAAATAATATTCTTGCTGACTGATAAGGTGACTAATGCCTAATACACATAGCAACGTGCATTCCTACCTTAGACAGTCTTCTCCTCAGCTCTTGATTCTCTTTCTCCTTGGAGTTGATCTGCTTGGTGTAATCTGAGATATCCTTGGCGTGCTGTCTGGACAGCGTCTTCCTGAGCTGCTGCTCCGAGTCAGCAGAATCAGCAGTTCGTTTGGCAAGCTGAGTATTGAAGACAAAGAGGAAGACAGAAAATGTACAAGCATGGCTACATGTTCACAGTCCAAATCCCACGTCTAAGCTACCCTATCTATTACACAATGTGGTTAGGGAGTGCGCCTTAATCATATGACTCAACAGTTACACTTTCTCAATGAACAATCAGCAGCTTTGAACCTACACGTATCAATGACTAGGAGAAACAAAAAACCATCCATACACTGACACACACAGACAATTAGCTAGCAATGGAAATGATAATCCACACCAACTACAAAAGGTAGAAGATGACTTCAACACAATCTGTACCAATGCAGACTAAACTAGAGTTGAACAGCTGTAAACACAAGCGCTAATTCAAGCACATAATTGTAGGCATTTTACTTTCAGAACCGCCTATTGTGTAATTCACAGCTTCAAATTATTTTCAGAATCGTCGTGAAGTCATAACACAAGACATCATTTTAACAAAATATTCGATTTTGTATTCTACAACACTCACTAATTTATCGTTGTCTAGTTTCAGTGATTTGCAGCGCTCTTCTAAGGTCTTGGCTAGGCCCACGAGATCAGCGTTCCTCTTTCTCAGTCTCTTCATTTTCTCATCGGCCTCTTTCAGACTCTTCGAGTCGCCATCCCCACCTGGTCCTCCACCTCCTTGGACTACCTTCTTACGCTGGACACGAGAATCAACACAAGTCGCAATATACAAGTTACATAACATACCAGGCTAGCGTTCTCCATTTTCATCTGTGCTTTCTCCTCTTCTAGTTTCCGTACGGATGCTTCTAGATCCTCTAGTCGCTTATGAAGTATACCTACATGCTGTGTTAGTGAAAAAAGCAGAATAATGTAGCTCAAAGCATGTGTTATAGAGCTCACTTTAGTAGGTGTTGAAGCGGCTCCCAGTGATGGTGAGGAAGAGCCTGGTCGTACACTAGACATGTTCCTGGTGCTCTTGAGTGACACCAGCTCCTCTTTCAGGGTATCCACCTCCATCTGAGCATAGCCCGCCTGATGACTGACCTCCATCAAATCATGATCTTTCTCTTGTATAATCTGTTCCGCCAGACGAAGCTTAGCTACGTCCCGGGCAGCATCCGTCTTGTTCTGCCGATGAAAGTGAGTAAGTTCGGACTCGTGTTCTTGCTTCATCCGACGCATAAGGTCAATCTGTGTCCTGTTCTCCTGAGTGAGATTACGAATCTGCAGCAAATGGAGAGAATGACTTACCACACTCTCTATACATGATTATAGTTCAATGCATCCAACAAATTCCTGGGAGTCACCATTATTCAACACAAGATTAATCCCACAATACTATAGTTTAACCACATTGAATGAGCTGTAGTAATTTACTACTCTATTGACCTGGTCTTCGAGTCTCCAGTTCTCCTCTCCAAGAGAAAACAGTTCTCTAGCTAGTTTCGATTCGCGAGCAGCTACAGCCTCTTCATCCGGTAGCTTCCCCTGCATTTCCTCCATCACGAGCTTCCGTTGCTGTTTCAAGACCACCTTGATGTTCTCGTCATGGCGTTTCTGCAGCTTCTTCTGCAGTTCTCTCATCTCGTCATTTTTCTCCTTTATAAGCAGTTTTTTCTCTTGTTCTTTCTGTCGAGTGAGGTAATCCTCGAGTCGTTTCAGTTCAGCTGCTTTCTCCTGATCTTTGCGTAGATTGAGGGAATCAAGTGATTGTTCTAGCCGCCTTTCATATTCATCCCTTTGTCGTTTCAATTCTCCTAAACTGTCTTTTGCTATGTTTCGACTCTTCTGTTTCTCTACCTCGACATCTCCTTTTAATTTTGTTATCTGCTTCTGTAGGTCGCTCAGCAGACGTGCACTAGTGGGCTCGAGATTTTCAGTTACTGAGCGGCTTTCACATAGCGACTGCTGGAATAGCCTGTTGGCGCCGTGGTCCATTTTGGTGCCCCTCCCTCGATCCTGAGAAAGTAGGTGAGAAATGGCGTTATCAGAAGTTTGATTAACACAATTAAGAACTGCTCTAACGCACAGTGTTGTAACGAGGCTATCAACAGCCTCGTACTGGCTAAAGAACCTGTTCCGGAAACGTTTCGTTGCGTGTCGTGCTCTTCCAACAGCGCAGTTTCGAGCAGCAAGCGTCTCTAACTCGTCACACACAACCAGTTACATTATACTCTTCTCTATACTACAGCCTTACCGCTATAGAGGTTTCAGGCCTGAGTAGCTCGTTCTACAATGGCGACGTCTTCCCACAAGACATGATGGTGGTGTGTGTGGTCTCGTTCCTATACGGCGGAAGTCTCGTTCTAATTTCATGACGTCATTTAAAAAATTTGTATTCTCTGATAAATTTTTAATAATAATAATAATAGTGAACTCTTTAGATATCATGTGTTGATAAAACGAAAGGAGGAATCCTAACATCGAACACTTTATTGTCCTCTCTTTGCATTCGAAATGTGCCCCTGCAAAGCAAAATTCAAATAGCAATTGCACATACATGCACAATACTGACCACATGTGGCCGCTTGAAACTTTGAGTGAAACGTGGCTGCTATATTGAAACGCCGGAACCCTTGGAGACAAAACAGGTTGCTGCAATGAAAAGAATAGAATAAAGCAAACACACGGGGAGAGACAGAGAGAGAGAGAGTGAGAGTGAGTGAGAGAGAGAGGGAGAGAGAGAGAGAGAGAGAGAGAGAGAGAGAGAGAGAGAGAGAGAGAGCTAAAAGACATCTACCTGTCCAATAACTCCTTCTCCTCTGATAGTTTCCAGGCCTCCTGTGGAGCTGAATATTCTCCAGTGGCGTTGCATCAACTGGACTCTGGTTTTGCTCAGATTCTCCAGACGGATGTTATATCGCCACTTCAAAAAATGCACACTAATGTCAGAGGTTCAACCACACAACATAACTTACCCAATACAATGGTGATTGATGCACTTCCTAGAAAAATTGAGACACTGAATAATAAAAATTCAAACACATAACAGCTTACTCTATATCCTATATAAAATGGTACTATTGTAATTCGTATGTTATGAGTAGTTTCTTTGTGAACAACCATGTGTTCCAGCCATGGAATATTGTGCAACTGCCAGGAAGAGAGTGTTTCTGAGAGAGAGAGAGAGAGAGAGAGAGAGAGAGAGAGAGAGAGAGAGAGAGAGAGAGAGGGAGGGAGGGAGGGAGGGAGGGAGGGAGGGAGGGAGGGAGGGAGGGAGGGAGGGAGGGAGGGAGGGAGGGAGGGAGGGAGAGAGAGAGAGAGAGAGAGAGAGAGAGAGAGAGAGAGAGAGGGAGAGGGAGAAGTAGAGATAGAAGATGGAGAGAGACTTTGTTGCAAATGTGTATAAAATCTGTCTCTTTACCTGCAGAATTTGAGAAGAACTGATTCCACATCTCATGTTGAAAAGGTTCTTCCCTGTTAGCCGAGAAAGGTAGAATGTCTTCATGGCTGACGTAATCTAATCCTACAGCAACAGAAATCAGCACATTAACACTTTGTAATTATTATACACAGTGTAAAAAAAGAATAAATTTAAGTAAAAGCATTTTTTACCAGGTATCAAATACAACGATTTGTTATCTCCGTCCGCCAGATAGGTAACTGATTCAGGCTGAGTTCTCTATTAGAATAATGATGCAAGAGAGTGCAGCTACTGCTTCTGCTGCTTACAACATGTGGATAGTCTCTGTCGTCCACCAGCACTTGGTAATACATGCACTGCTCTGTCTTCATATCTCTACAGGTCAAGCCTTCATCTTCCCATTGACTGCGACTGAAAATAGCAAAATGCTGTTGATGTTGTTGTTGCAATAGAAAGTCGTCACCTAATCCGATAACCGTTGCTGTCTCGATTGCAGACCTTTGCTGCCCAGTGAAATAGTACCACACCACGATACCCAAACACACTATGAAGAAAGTGCTGTGACGATAAAACAATTGAAAGAAAATTTTCTGGTAATGAACATAACTAGACTCACTTGACCAGATGAGTATTGTTCGTAAAGACTTGGATCTTCCATTTTCCCTACTTCTATTAACCTGCAACAAGATATAGGACCAACAGCTGGACAGCCTCATCTTGTTTGAATCATGATTTTGACTCAGTCAGTGTTCTAATCGCTATTGTCATATACGTGGTATGTTACCTGTACATATTGATAGTGTGAATGTGTAGCTTTCTTCTTGTATGCCTGTACGTGTGAAACAAAGTCGAGGACAAAGTAGACCGGAGACTTTTCAACTGAAGCGCCATGGTGATTAATTTACGGATCACTGATGTGTGTGCAAAGATGAACGGGAAAAACACGGAGCTAGAAGCCCGTTTATTCGTTTACTCCAGGTTCCGTTTCCGCTGCTACAGCAATCGTCTTTACCTCGGTCTTCACTGTGTAGGCCTGACTCCCGCCTGAAGCTGAGCTATCTCTGGAGCTATGACTACTCGCGTGAATGGCGATGCAGAGGAGGTACCTCCCAGCAAGAAAATGCGCCTGCTGTCGAAAGAAACAGCAAAAGACTTGCTAACTCGACACAGCGGAACACCGTAAGCTGATCAACACGTGTATCACCTGGTGCACTTTTGGTGACACGGCGTTTGTTTCGTTGCAGTGATACACCGTTTGAGTACAACGATGTGGAAACCGGTCACCCACTCCGCATAGTGAGTGCTAATGGTCAGTACATGTATTCAGATGACGGCAGCAGATATCTAGACACAAGGAACAATGTGCATCATGGTTAGGAAGTAGCCAGTATAAACAAACTGTCCTACTATTGTTTGCTGTATTTATAGTCGGTCACTGTCATCCTAAGGTGGTTGAGGCAGGAGCCAAGCAGATGGCACTGCTAAACACCAACACACGCTTTCTGAATGACAAACTAGTCGTCTATGCTCAACGCCTTGCTTCGTACTTTCCTGGAAAGCTGTCATGCTGCTTCTTCACTAACTCAGGGTCAGTGCACATAGCATTACATTAGGGGAATCTATACTTATGCTGTTGTAGTAGTAGTGTATTGTAATCGAATATGCAAATGAGTAAACACATTTTGTTGCAGTTCTGAAGCCAACGACCTAGCACTACAGATTGCTGAGCGAGTCACCAATAACTCTGAAGTCATTGCATTAGCTGGGTAAGTATGTAGAAGACTACATTGTATAATAACTGCTGTATATTGGTTTCATCCAGTGCTTATCACGGTCATCTGAAGTCCCTTCGTTGTTTGAGTACTCACAGCTTTGGTCGAACTGAAGATAAGTCAGCCAGTTATGTCCACATAGTGAGTTTGTTTCTCACATAGTCATAATGATCGTTACTGCTCTGATGGTTTGTTTGTTGGTAGGCATCATTACCAGATACTTATCGTGGAAAATATCGTGACCTTTCAACAGCAGGAGAGCAATATGCCGGGGATGTCAAAGACATTATCATGCAGTGCAAATCTAATGGAAAAAAGGTATTTGGTCCTTCTCAAGAATGCTTGTTAAAATTATGTCTGGGTGCTCTTTAGGTTGCTGCATTCCTATGTGAAGCCATGCCATCTTGTGCTGGACAGGTTGTTTTTCCACCTGGTTACCTCCCTGCTGTATACAGGTGTGTTGTTGTGGTCTCAGTGGCTGCCATCATGTCTGTACTACTTGTTGCAGTCATGTACGTGAGGCTGGTGGTCTGTGTATTGCTGATGAAGTGCAGTCTGGGTTTGGGCGAGTGGGGTCACAATTCTGGGCTTACCAACTTCAAAGTAAGTAACTAATTTATTGAGAATGAAATGTGTGCTTGCATACATACTGATGTTGACATGTGGAGAGAAAGTGAATTAGACCCACAGTACCAATGTTTGACCTTTAGATGTGGAACCTGACATTGTCACTCTCGGCAAACCTATTGGCAATGGTCACCCAGTAGGTGCTGTTGTCACTACAAAGGAGATTGCCGAGAAGTTTGCAGCTGCAGGCATCGAATACTTCAACACAGTCAGTAATAGTTGTATAGAATTGACTGTGATCATAACAAATACGCTTGAATTAATAAGCCATTTTATCTGCACTTGCAATCTAGTAATATTATTGCAGTATGGAGGCAACCCAGTGTCTATGGCTATTGCTGATAGTGTGCTGAGTGTACTGGAGCAAGAAGGCCTTCAGGAAAATGCTCGTGTTGTTGGCGACTATCTGATAGAAGGATTAAAGAAATTACAGGAGAAGCACCCTTGCATTGGTGATGTGAGAGGATCGGGACTGTACATGGGTGTCGAACTGGTGAAAGATAGAGACACACGAGAGCCAGCTACTGATTTGTGCAAGCTGGCTAGACAAAGGTACTGTGTATGAGCGTATTGCTGCATTCCTGCTCACTCACAGGATGGCGTCCGAGCACAAGATTCTCATTCTTGTTGATGGAGTAGATTACAATGTCATCAAGGTCAAGCCTCCTATGTGCTTCACTAAGGAAAATGCTGACTATTTTCTGAAGAGCTTTGATGAAGTTTTGTCGTCTGCCAGTTAAACACAGTTGTAATCCAGGCGGAATCCAGATATACTTTTGACTCTTCACATTTGTATTGTACAGTACTCAGAGGAACATTACAAGACCCTGACCACTAAATATTAATAGAAGTTTGCATCATCCTCAATAGTATAGGGTGTGACTATATCTGCTATCAGGAAACAGTTGTTCATTAACCGCACTCTTTTTGCGCTCTCTTATTAATAATGGTGACAGCTCTTAGATATACCATTACTGGAACCCGTTCCAAGTTACGAGAAATGCGAGGAGAGCCTGGAGATTCATACTCAACATGTCTGAGAGATAGTTTAGTATCCTTGTGATGCACTATCGCATACTACACTTGATCACTATTGTCTGTGATCAAAGATATACCATTACTGTGTGACTAAAAATTGAATTTGTCGCTCTAAAATATTAAGATGCAGTATAAATACGTATAACAGTAGAGATATGTGCAATAACTCATTTTCACACATGAGTAGCCGCCATCTTAATTCGCAATAATAATATTATTCATAGGTGCTTATGACCACTCCTATTATTAGAAGGCGGGAGAAGGCAAAAAATGGTGATACTAGCAAACCTTCCCCAGCAGTTTTATGCTCAAGTTCGAGGTCAACTGGTTAGTTGATGGCTTTCTTTTGCTCTCTAGTGACCTTTCTTTTTCACGGATTTTCATCCTCCTATAAAGCACGTTCTAGTTCTAGCAGCAGTTGATGTGGACGCTGTGTGTGCCTGGAAGATACTGCAGACACTGTTCAGAGCTGACAATGTGCAGTACACATTCGTGTCTGTTGAAGGAAAGAAAGAGCTTGAAAGTGGTTTCAAGGAACATGCAGATCAGGTGAACTGAGATGCACCTGAAAAGCCTGAAATTTTCAGAACTGTAGCTATAGCTCTAGTGCAGTATAATATATCTTGATACTGCTACATGGCGGCATTTACTGTTGTATCTAGGTCAAGTCCGTAGTGTTAATCAATTGTGGAGGGACTTTTGACCTACTCCAGCTGCTTCAACCCGACAACGATGACACACAATTCTACATTTTTGACAGGTGATCAGATAAATTTGTTACTTAAAAAATTGACCTTATGCCTTGTTACTTTCTGGATCTCAGCCGGCGACCATTGGATGTAGACAATGTGTACAACCAAGACCAGGTCTGCATGCAGCTCTATGCTGGTGTATATAACCATCTGGTATTTGTGTGTAGGTGCATGTTGTTCTCTGGGATGAAGAAGAAATATCGTTTCCAGAGTTTGACGACATCTATGCTTCTGACATGGTGCATAATATGGTGACAGTATTGACAATGATTGTTTGTCCTCTTAGGATAGTGATGATGATGAGGTGTTTAGTGATGAAGAGGAACGGGACACTGAAGAGGGTCACCCAGCTAGCAAGAAGAGAAGAACAGAGGTGAGTGGTAGCAGCAACTAAGCTGCCTCGCCTCATTCTGGTACTGTAGACTCCTTACGAGAGACGGAGAAGAAAGCATCTTTGGAAAAAGAGGAGGTAAAAGACACATGTAGGTAGACGTTTGCATGCTGTTCTTTTTCTACAGAGAGCAATTTTTGTTCAAATATAAAGAATTCTCTTGTCACGGCACTGCAGTAAGTGATGTTGATATAGAGGGAGGATTAGTTGATTTTTCTCTTAAAAGTCATCTTTAGTGATGTTTGAGCTAGCATGGAAGCTAAGCAGAGATTCTAAAGACATTGTATGGTGAGTGTTCCATTGCTTCGTACATTGACTGTATCTTGCTGCACAGGTGGGGTATCATTGGTTTGACAGAACAGTACCTTCATGAGAAGATAGACAGGTAACTAGAGAGCCAGCTCACAGTGAACAGTGTGTTATGAGGCTCTGTTCATGTTGCTGTAGAGAGACGTATGTCAGTGGTATTCACAGATTGCAGCCTCAAGTTCTTAGATTGAACAGAAGGTTTGAGTGAATTATTGTGGAAACACCACACTCTTGTCTCTATAGTGATGATGATACCATCTCGTCTATCAATTCACTGAGGATCACATTCGAGAATGAGTATCTTTCTCAGTAGTTAGACTACTTGTAGTGATCTTGTGTTTGTTGCCCTCCTTGACTCAGTGACGTACAGACTTCGTCTGGTACTGTATCGTCACTGGACACTATACGACAGCTTGACACACTCCACCTACACCAGCTGCAAGTGAGCTGAAATGATACATTGTGCTCAGTGTGTCTGCTGTAGGTTCAAGGTCTGGACAATGAAGGGACAGAAGAAGCTGCTAGAGTTCCTAGCTGACATGGGGTAGGTAGTGTGTCAGGAGTAGTATCCAGTGTTTGTCTCCTTGTCATGTTAGGCTGCCATTGGTTCAATCCAAGCAGAAATACTCAGCCATGGACATGGAGATCAAGGAGAATCTTCGAGAGTGGTTGGTGACGTCTGCACGCAAGTACAAGTAAATTATATAAAATTTTCGTATAAATTGTTGTGACTTATTTCTGCTCATTTTGTTCTCAGTTTGGATGATATGACATATGGAACATTCGTAGCCCAGTTGGGATACAGACATCAAGTATGTGCTGCTGACATGGTTCACTGTGTGTCTGCATTGCTAGATAGTCAGGTGAGAGGAAGGAGAGTGAGTAAGTCATCTTATATATCACTCATGTACGTAGGATAAGGGAGGATTCCTAGTAGCAGTTGAGGCTCTGACAAGGTAACCAACAACTAAATCTCTCTTGTTGTCTAGTGAATTTTTCTTCCTTCAGAGGCAACATGGAGGTAGTTCACAAGGGCATCGAGCTTGCTAAACAACAGGTGAGTGACTAGTCGTGTGTTGTACGCTGTGACCCATCTTCACTTCAGCAAACAGCGATCGTCTCTCAGGTCAATAACCTGATCGATATGCATCAAGTGATTCGAGCTGGACCATTCCTGTATGCTTGTATGGATGAGGTACGCTAATACAACTGGGAACACAGTACTTGATTCTGTCTGTAGGGGGCCTCATGCTCTAAGCACTTCTCCTGCCCAGTAACGTTGGGTCGACTAGTCAGATTCCTCCGTGATGTCTGGATTATGCATGTAAGTCATGTGATCAAAAGATTAACAGTACAATGTGTATGTTATCGTAGACCAAGAAAGCAAAGGACCTTCCATTCGTTGTGTGTACTATGCCTGACACATCTGGTTAACACACATTGCATCCAGCAGCACACATTATAACTGTCTATTTCCGCTCTAGGGAACTGCCTGACTATTGGCGTCCCAGCATATGCTGATGATACTCACAAAAGGTATTACTAGTCCATGTATCAGGTTTACTTATTTTCTCTTTCAGTGAGTTCCATAGAGCATTTGTAGCGGCAGCACAGCGTATTCAGTCTAACGCATCCTTCAACTATTTCAACGGTTCAGGTAAGAAACGCTACACTAGCTCAGAAGTTGCATGATGAGGTACAAACGTGTCATAATGTGAGCTCTTCTCCAGCAATCGATTTACCGACAGAAGACAGAGGACAGTTTATAGATGCTCTATCATCATTGTTTATCTAATATCACACACTCCGTGTATTATTTATTTTTTTGTAAGCAAGTACTATTATAGTTGACCCTTAACCACCAAACAGAGTTGAATAATGAAAATGTGTCATGAGTTATTGGACTAATCTATCTTAGTTCTGACTGGTTTTGTCCCATTTTTCATTTTCTTAAATCGCTTGTATAAGTTGATCAACATTGGAATACCGATTGGAAGGAACAGTGGAATATAAATAGCAAATCTGCAAAAAAGGAGATAAAAAGCACTTTTAGCGGTGTGTGTGCTCACTTCTGGTCATCAGGGAAGTACAAGAGTGCCAGTATGGAAGGATCATAGAATGCGTTCTCTGTATCAGGGTGACATTACTGCAATACTCATCTCTCTCTGGTACTCACCAGCATTGAGCATGGCTGACTTGGCGTGAGTATAAGCCTCCTCTAAGTCACCATCTTCAGCCAGAGAGTAGCTCTATCATATGACAAAGCGACATTACCATGAACAACTCATCTAGCTCACCTTGATTAGATCTTGAAGTGCCTCCTCCACCTTTCAGATCAACAAAACATGTTTCTCAACCATAGAATCGATTATTAACCTGAGACTGTATGTGGTCTCCTATAACCATGTTCTTGACTTTGTCCAGTAACTGAACTAGCGATACTAGAGAGCCGACAGCAGTGGAAGCGCTCTCCATCATCTTGACAACCAAAAGCTGATCCTCAAGCTATATAAGAAGATCACATCACATCAGTATCAGATCATCACGTCATACCCAATCAGTCGATATGCCGGGCTCAACAGTGGGATAGTGCCGTTTCAAACATTCCTCATGATTCAGCTGCTTGTCCTAAGCAAACAGATAGCTCACTAGATGATGGGTAAGCGATCGTGATGTACACCCACCGCAGACGGTAGGCCTAGTAGCAGTTTGAGGTGCTGTACAAACAGAGGCATCACAGACTCCATGTCCACTATTAGAGGACCGACACGATGCTTCACTGCTCTTGATCCATTGTGATTAAACACGGCCACACCTCCCCACTGAGGGATCAGAAATGAATCAGCAGGAGGGCTGCTAGAATCTAAAACCAAGTCATCAACCATGCTGTAATAAAACAAAGAGTACCTTTCTTCTCCTTGATGTGCAAAGGAACTTCATTTAATCTCGGAACGTATACCACAAAATTAAGTCCCAGCCATTGAGAGCCTAGAGCAATAAACAACGTTGTAATCAGAGCAATAAACAACGTTGTAGACAGAGAGAGCACTGTAGAGACAGAGCACTGTAGCACTAAACAGAGCACTGTAGAGCACTAAACAGAGCAATAAACAACGTTGTAGACAGAGAGAGCACTGTAGAGACAGAGCACTGTAGCACTAAACAGAGCACTGTAGAGCACTAAACAGAGCAATAAACAACGTTGTAAAATAATCAATGGTACCTAGTTTAGCCTCTAGACTGCTGATCAGAGGAGGCAACTGATCCACAGTCACAATATAGCTGTCATCCTTTTTTGACTTGAGATTGGTACTAGTGTAATAGAATACCTACATGTATAATGAATGACAAAGCAAGTACCGTAACCCTCGCAAATGCGTCGAGGGTTGACAAACAAGGCACTAGAATTCAGATCTGACTTTAACTGCATATTGACCTGTGAACTTATTGTGAATTTTCCGAGCCTGGATATCCCCTTGCTGCTGATGAAAGGTAGCAAAATTGCTGTAGGGATACAATAGCGTAGCAACAGGCTCGCACAAGGTGGGTTCTTACAGTTGGTAGCATTTTCCACATTCCAAGTACAGTCCAGTTCGGCTGGGTCTGGAACAAGAAACGTGATTGTCACCTGATAGCCTGGAGAAAATAGCACCATTAGAACGCGATGTAGCAGTACGTAGTCCACCTTCAGAAGATCTTAGTTGTCTAAGTCCCTCCATATCAAACTGCACAGGTATAAATACTACTCACAGTCTACATCCATTGCTATCTTGTTGTCTAATACCTGAGCTTGTCTATCTCTGAGTAATCTCATAACAGTGCTGTTCACCACTGCATGCCCACTCAGCTGTCTCACAGCTTCTTCCACTCTAGTATGCAGTTCGATATCTGAAATACCAAAAATGAATAATTACGCTCTCAATGTGTTCTTGGTAACCTTTCTGATATTCAACCACAGCGTGCCTCTGACGAGAGTAGAACACACCAGTTTGGTCACTATCAGCAGCACACGGCAAGCTACCACTGGGGACCAGATAGACAGTGTATTTACCCACGGATGAATTGAAGGCATCAGAAACTGCACAAATCACCATTATGCAACATAAGATAGCAGTACAGTCATTTTGCACCTCTGAATGGATCTTTCTGCAGCTGACTCAGAATAACATTTCTTTGCAAGTTACCTAAAACAGTACAGCAAATTTCACCTATCTTGAAACACCTGTCTAATGTCTAATGTTCAATCCAGCATTTCATCAACTTAACACTTTAGCGCTAACTAGTAAGTGAGCCTGAGAAAGAGAGCTTTTGGTTTCAAGTTTGTGAACATTGCACTGAGCTGCTCTATCAATTGCATGGTGTGAACCTGAACTCAATTGTGGTCATGAACAACTGTTCCATCCATTGCATAGACGACGTAATTCATCTGATAAATAGTGTTGGGGCTCTTGTTCTCTTCTTACCTCCATATTCAACAGACCTGAACCCTATCGCACACTGCTTTATTAAAGTGAAATCGTTTCTATTGGCCAATGAAGATACTGCCTAAACAGTGCAAGACATATAACTCTTAATAACAGCTCAATAACTTCTAATGATTGTAAAGCATGGTCTCGCAACTGTGGCTATTTGCATGCTGATGACCTGAATTTTTCATTTTAATTATGATGTGTTTTTAACAGCTGCAATTGATAGAGCAGCTCAGTGCAATGTTCACTGACTTGAAGCCAAAAGCTCTTTCTCAGGCTCACTTACTACTAGCGCTAAAGTGTTAAGTTGATGAAATGCTGGATTGAACATTAGACATTAGACAGGTGTTTCAAGATAGGTGAAATTTGCGGTACAATACTACAGGAGATAACACACACATGTAATTGACTACCTGGTCTGAGAAAGTCAATATTATACACCAACTCACTGATGACATCTTTTTTCCCGACTGCAGCGGAAAGACACAGAAATGAAAGCATCATTGTACCACACTAGTATCTTGCTAGTATCACCTCTCTCTCTTAGTCTCTGTTCCAACAGTTGAGTATTTAGTGGATTCTTGTCACCTTCTAATAGATCCACTATTTTAACTGTGTATGCAATCGTTGGAGGGATCTAGAAGACAGCATTGTGATCGATCGTGATCAATCCTACTCACTGAGATATCTGAAAGTTGCTCAATTTCATTGTACGGCAAATGGCAGCGATATACTTCAGTTGTTTTCCACCAGAGCGGTACACCAACACATATGCACACACCCAGTACGCTCAGCAGTGACAGTAGGTCCTTGGAAACTGGAATCATGGCGATGAGGAGATTGCGAGTGCCCGAAAATTACACATGTAAGCTTAGCCCCGCCCATACAGCAACAAGCGTGCGAATGGGCGTCAATCACTGCGTTCCTTTTGAATCTCGTTAGGGAAAGACATCCGGTCGGGGTCAAAGGTTGCGTTGCCATGGAAATCATGTGATAAAGAATACTGACAACTAAACCCAAAACCTTAAAAACCTTCACCAAACTGCGCAAAGTCGGAGAGTCGTCCTAAACCGGGCCTTCGGCCCTTGGTAAGCCTAAGGATCGTCCTAAACCAGGCCTTTGGCCCTTGATAAGCCTAAGGATCGTCAGGAGGGTCGTCGTAAACTAAGGATCGTCGAGAAATTAGCTCAAAACGTAAGTTTTAGCCTTGGCAAAAAATATTAAAAAACATTCTTATAGCGAGAATCGAACCCTGAACGATTGCATTACAAGCCACCGCAACCGACTGACCAGTCATTGCTACAAACAAGGCTTTATAGTGATTGCAGCAGCGGATTTTTCGTGCCACACATCACGTGAATTTTGACCTTTGACCCAGACCGGATGTCTTCCCCTAACGAGATTCGTTTGTCGCAATTCTCAGGAATTTTAAAGAGGAAAATTTTCCATATAATATTATGGGAAATTTCCCTCTTTAAAAATTCCTGAGTGTGGAAGCCACTCACATTTGTGGAAGCCAGCCACATTTGTGGAAGCCACTTGTCAGTTTTCTGGTAAACCTACATCTGGTCCTTTAATTGATCCTGAGAAGAAAGCATTGAATGGTTTGTATTTATCACTGAGGCTGTACTCTATTAGCCACTTGCTTGCTCTAGTGGCTGTGTCCCTCACTGATGCTGGTGTCTCTGCCAGGAGTTTGCCTCGCTCAGTCCATGACTAGAGTATTATAGGGCATTTACAGCCATTGCTGTAGAATAAATTCGATCTTCACTATGAGAGATTGGTTTGCCTGCAATGAATTTATTGATAATCATTGGAAGTTTGCATAAGACCAACAGTATAAGATACCACAATTTTAAAATTTTGATTACACCAGCCCACAAGTCTAGTCTATGGGTAATTTTAAACCACCCATTGGACCTGTGCATGCACCTGAAGTTGTCACTACCCTAGCTGGAATGTGGACAGTACTGTAGTAAGACATGTCCATTCATTTAATTTACCAAATTCATTATCTTTTGTCTCCAGTTCTGAGAAAACCACCATAGTATACATACTCTCCTTCATTGACAGCAGCTGCAACAATAGCCTCGGTCTTGTAGTTGACTCGGTCTCAACTACAATAGCCTTGTAGTTGAGTTGTATTTCTCAGGCCAGAATGTCATGATAGAGCTATCCAGTGGTTTGTTCTTAATCTTGTCATGATCAGTAGCTAGTGCCTTTAGTGCGTTCGTTAGCTGTTCATCTGATGGACGAGGGCCGCCTGAAAAATCGAGTTACCTCCAGCAATGTGGATGTGATCCATTCTGTAACAAACCCATTGTCATCGAACACCTAGAACTGATCGCGTAAAAGCGTTTCTATCGGACCTCCCATGAAGTTCAGCTTGATTTGCGAGGGATAGACACCAAACTGCTTTTGCGCCAAAGGGTCTTCCTTTGTTTCATGTTTAACCTAGATTCAGAAACATGTGTCAACTAGCTGTGTCCTAAAATATCTTACTGATTTGCGTGTATTTTCGCCTACCTGTGCTTCGGCTACCAGCTTGTCAGGTGTTCGATTGTTTCATTTACGCTGCGAGCAGTCACAAGCGGCAGGCCAGTACCAGAGTGAGACAGGAGGTGTAGTACTAGGAGCACACAATCAATGAGACCACCAGAACAGCTGCTGCATTGTCACAATGTACTTGTACAGGCTGTAGGAAGTACATACACAAGTAATAAAAACATTTTAACCAAAATGGAAGAGATTTAGGGTTGGTACATTTATCGAAAAAGTATGGAAACAAGATTTGAAATGTAACAATAGCAGTGTAATGCTACCTCCCTATTAAATTAACCACAACTATCGAAAGCAGTTAATTTAGGGAGGTAGCATTACACTGCTATTGTTACAATCCTTTTCATTTCAAATCTTGTTTCCATACTTTTTCGATAAATGTACCAACCCTAAATCTCTTCCATTTTGGTTAAAATGTTTTTATTACTTGTTTCTTTTCTTTTTTTTAATTAATGACTTAGTTGGCACTTATGCTAATACAGTGTATACATAGTTTCAAAAGTAATAATTGTAATAATAGTTCCGGCAGCAGACTGCACTCGGTTCAGTGACTCTGCACTGCATGCAACATGTACCATGCAACATTAGCTAAGCTTAAGATAGCATTCTTACAAGCCTGAACAGACAAATCCAGTGTAACAGTGAAGATATGTTCGTTGTCTGCTGTGAACACTGCTAGTGCACATGTAGTGGCAGCAGCACTCGCGTTCCAAGCAATTTGTACTAAGGTGCGCTTGTATTAGAATAATTACATACACGGGCGTGCGCGAGTAGGCGTAACCTAGTAACGGAGTTCAAACAGAATGATGGAATGGAGTCTGTTATGGACCAAAAATCGCTGTTTTTCTGGAAATACTCGCTTCTCCCAGTGTTTTAGGCCTAAATAGATATCAGGTGCACTGATGGTCATAGGTAGCATTGCTTCTGTGTAGGTTTAGCTGCGTTTGGTTCCCTCACTACTGTGCTAGACTCTCTGAAGAATAGGAAAGAAAGAAAGAAAGAAGGAAAGAAGAAGATGAACAAACGGGTGACCACGTGAACTCTGGTTTACCACCTTAGACCTGGTTTCTTTTGCTTCTAAAGGTCTCTTTGTAATCGCACAAATCGTGCAAGGAGCTTCAGAACGTTAGATTGGCTTGAAACGCCGGATCATGTGAAAAGAACGGACCAACAGTATAGGACTTGCGCTAGAAGCCGTACAAATGACACGGATTTCACGCGCTCGTGAGGTGGTAAAAACAGGAATGGCAAATAAGAAACGGCGCCGTTATTGCACTAGAAACTACTAAATCCTAAACCCAAGACCCTAAAAACCTTCGCCTAACAGCGCCCAGTATTCGCCTAACATGCCATAATAGTACTGGGCGCCGTTAGGTTTATACTGGCGCCGTTAGGTCTAGTACTAGGCGCTGTTGGGCGCCGTTTCTTATTTCCCGTTCCTGTTTTTACCGCCTCACGAGCTCGTGAAATCCGTGTCATTTGTACGGCTTCTCGCGCAAGTCCTACAGTTGGTCCGTTCTTTTCACATGATCCGAAACGCCCGTACGGCGAAGATATGGTAGTGCCGTACTTAGTGCCTCCAGGCGAGACGCCATCTTGTCATGCCCGTTCCAACTGGCCTTATAGTCTTTATTAGTAGACTCATTGTAAGCGCTTGCCTCTTAGGATAGCCCCTAGGTATTTAAAATACTCCTGATGTCGCCAACAGCCAAGATATACGTGAACTATTGCGTTTAGCCTAAGTGTAGCCGCCATCTTGTTTTCCGCCCAACCCTAAATATGCCACGACTACCGCGTGGCGCATGGCTGGCATAATATTAATGAGCTCCGCCCACAGTAAGTTACGCATAAAAATTATTAATACGCTCGACATTCATTCATTCACACATCATAGCGTCACTGCAAGACCGGAGCCATGTGTAACTTCTGGATGATCCATTGCTGCCGGATGTGTATTTTCCTGGCGATGTGCTGTCGCCTGTCATCAGGCTCAGTATGCGATGCAGCAACAAGTATGATTACCATCGTTCATTGTGTGATAATTGAATCTGTCTTGCATGTTGCAGATAGCTCAGACTATGGCTGCAACCTGTTGTTCAACGTTAACTGCTCCAGTGGAACATTTAGCCTTTCAAATCAACTACCCCGAGTCGAAATAACTTGGGTGACGGTTGAGTCACGATGCAATGGCACTGGAATAGTCAACCAACAGGTCAGACAGTACAGTCTTTGACTACCGTCGACAACTACTATATTAATGAACAGATTTCACGAAACCCTCGGCGTGTTGCACATTGTAGAGTTAGCTCCTTGGTTATGGTTTGCAGAAGGAGCTTTGCAGCTAAAACCAACCTGGTTGCAATTGAAACTGCTCTTGGCTTTGATAGGCTTTTTCTTGAGATGTCTACGCACCCCCAGAGCTTTCCTAAAGTTTAGATAGAATCTACAAGTACCTAGGTAGTCAACTGTGGGCGCTTTTGCCGTCAGAGAGGTCCAAGATGGCTGTCAAGGTGAGCCAGCCATACATAACTCGAGAACGAAAGCACTTTAGCGAATCCACGAGTCACATTGCAAGCCATTGTCGTGCCATACCTTTACAGAGTTTCAGAAGCGATAGCGATAGCCTCGTCCCCAGACCCTGGTGACGAGGGTCTGGGGACGAGACTACGGTTGTACCGCCCCGGCCCGCCCCGTTTAAGGTTACCACGCCCACAAGTGAAAAAACGCGCTTGTTGGTTTGGCTGAACAAAGTACGGAAGCCCAGAGCGGACATTCCACTTTCCATTTTCCACTTCCAGTTTCCAATTTCCATTTTGTATAAAGCAAGGCAAAAACTGTAGAGCACACGTTGAAAGATGCATATTTAGCTTGAACCAGTAATCAGAGAGCGGTTGTAGCTCATTCCAGGCTTCCAGCGCGATGAACACTCGGCTGTATGTGTTCGTGAGCCTGAGCGAACACATCCTTCATCTCTCAGTGCAATGACAAGGCGGCATGCAGGGTCACTGGGTCACTACTGTATTTGCGACTGAGATGCACACGTTAACTCTGAAGAATCATTAATTTTATTAATGCTGCATAAGTAGCAGGATCACTACTATATCGATTATCTATGCTACAACTCAGTTGTGTGTGCCAGGATATTCAGTGCGCAACAGCCGCAACTGCATGCTGGCTTCATGCCAGCCTGATATGCCAGATTTAAAGTGTGCATTTATGCATTGTAGTGATCCATTCCTGCATGCTGTTTGTTACAAATGCAAATCTCACATTGTGAGGGAGTGCTCGCTCAGGCTCACGAAGCACACAAGGGCCAGGTGCTCGTTGCGGCTCACCCCGGTATAACTGCTCTCTGGTTACTGGTTAAAGCTAAAAATACGTCTTTCAACGTGTACTCTACAGTTTTTACCGTGTTTTACCGCACTGATACAAAATGGAAAATGGAAAGTGGAATGTCCGCTCTGGGCTTCCGTAACAAAGCGCTGCATGTCCAGTTAGAGCAAAGACGCTGCTTTACGATTAATATTGGGCCTGGGGACCAGGCTAAGCAAAGACTGCACTTCGTCTTTAGCAAAAACGGTGGCGACATGAGACCAGGCTGAGCACTGTCACATGGTGATTGCGAGTAAAAAAGAGTTGCTGAAACACCCAGAAATTGTTAACCCTCGGCGCATGCGCGAGGGTTACGGTACTTGCCTGGTCGCATTCTGTCCATCGAGCTACAGAGAACAGCGATCAATTCTACGCGTCGACTAAGGCAAGACAGACTAAGCACGACCAGAGCTTGCAATTTGACTCGTGGATTTTGCGGAAATGCTTTCGTTCGCGAGTTACGACTGGCTCACCTTGACAGCCGTCTCGGACCTCTCTGAGGACAAAAACGCTCATGGTTGGCTGTCTAGGTACTCTTACAGTCGATGTGAACTGTAGCACAGCTCTGGGATGCATAGATACTTCAAGAAAAGGTTGTCGGCTTACTACACACGTGTACGTATTCGGTTGTAGTCACGCCCACCTAACGCACCTTGACAGACCAACATACTAATTAGCCGTAATTTATGGAGTTTGCAGCTATGCAGACTGACACTACAATGTGAATGGCATGCCCGCCGAGGGTTTGTGAAATCTGTTCATTTGTTCATTCATTCGTTCTGTCCATCGAGCTGCAGAGACCATCGCTCACTTCTGAAACTCGGTAAAGGTATGAACAGACTTAGCACGACAATGGCTTGCAATCTGACTCGTGGATTTTGCTGAAGTGCTTTCGTTCTCGAGTTATGTATGGCTGGCTCACCTTAACGGCCGTCTTTGACCTCTCTGACGACAAAAGCGCCCATAGTTGACTATCTAGGTACTTGTAGATTCCATCTAAACAGCAGGACAGCTCTGGGGTGCGTAGACATCTCAAGAAATAGCCTATCAAAGCCAAGAGCAATGGCTACCTACTCGTGTTCACGGTCACGCCCACTTGACACACCTTGTCCTTGTGGTCAGCACTTTGCTGTCTTCTGTTTACCAGTACAGTTTCAATAGCAAGCAGGTTGCAAAGCTCCTTCTGAAAGCCATAACTAGGAGCTAACTCTACAATGTGCAACACGCCAAGGGTTTGTGAAATCTTTTTTACAGCAGTAGTTTAAGTAGCTACAGCATATAAGGTAACCGCGCCTAATTCCGGACGGTTCCTAATTCCGGACACTCTACTTTTCATGCTGCATTTCTCAAGAATGCGTTGACGTAGTTTAGCCATTTTTACTACGCAGGTAGAGCTATCATAGGAGCATCATCTCACTGAGTTTTAAGTACTAAACTATTACCAGTGGTGCAGGAATACGGGTAGAACTAGCACTACTAAATAATTGATCGAAACCGCACCCAACGTGATTTGGTTTTGTCCACCAAGCTTAGCTACTGTTGCTTCGGCGAGTGATCTTGCACACTGACAGACTTCAATATCACTACATCTAACTTTTTATGATAGCAATGAGCGGCAGTAAAGTAGTTGAGTCAACTACTGCTGTAAATTTTAGTCAAAATTCAACCTACGTCGATTTCTATCTTATTATGCACTGCAGTTCTGTTGAATACTCCAACTGTGGTTGATGTTACGGTGCTGAGTATGCAGCAGCAAGGTTGTTCAACCACTCACTGGTAATTTCTGTCATGCAAACAGCAGTTACAGGCATTTTACACAAAAATTTCGTTCCCAGCCTGATTCGGTTGCTCAATAATCTAAAGTCAAGCCTGGACTAGTAGTCTTGGGAACTGCAGTGAGTTGATTGAGTCTTTCATCGCTTAACATCGAAAGTAATAGCTTTGGCAACTTGCACCAGGCTTGCAGGGTTGCACAGACCAACCTGTAGAAGTGTCCGGAATTAGGGTCCGCCCCCTAAAATTGAAGAGTTCCAAAAAGCGGTAAACAAACCTGCCGCTCGTTTACAAATCGAACAATTACTGCTAGAATTGTACAGTGTCGTCAAGAAGAAGGCCCAAGGATTCTACTAAGGTATAACACTTGGAACTTTCGCCCGTAGAAATTACTGAAATTCCGATAATAGCACAACGTGTCCGGAATTAGGGGCGGTTACCTTAAGCTAAGCAGGTTGGCACTAGCTGCAAACTCCTGCTGCAATCCCCAACTAGGGAGCTTAGTGCTAACTCTACAATATTTGCAAAACGCCGAGGGTTCGTGAAATTCGTTCATTCATTCGGCAGTGGTACTGGTATTAAAAGATGACGGCTTTAGTCTACCGACAGCTCCTGCTCAAATGGCTCGAAAGACAGCCGAGAAACTTCAGGTATGGAACTCTGAAAACAAGGAAGCTTAGAGATCATTCTCGTTGTGATAGCATGTGATTCAATGACCTCTAATGGGATGGAAACTGGCAGCTCGAGCTTTTTTGTCTTTCTTTTGTGTATTTCCTTGCAGTGAATCTCTTATCATACCTGTAAAAAGCCCATGTAAACTCTAACAACAGTTGTAGATGAAATGACCACATCCATGTAACTCAGGCATATACATGTATTATGCACTAGGCACATCTCTCTGCTCTACATCTGTACTGTACTATAGATGCTACGACCAAAGGATGACGAGTTTATCTAGGGCCAAACCAAGGACTAGAAAAGCAATGGTTTGCCCCTGAATGTTGTAGCGCTGCGTACGATTTTACAGCTCAAAAAATACTCAATCATGCAACTAGTACATCAAGGCGTTGCACCAATACCTTTAGAGTCCCAGCAGATATCATTTTGCCACAGAAAAAGCTTACAATCGCTCTTCTTCGTCTTTAGATCTGTGACCTTCGCGCCTGCAAGACGTAAATTTTCGAAACACGGAGTGTATGCGCGGCTCAAGGCAAGATCAAAGGATTGCGTGGGCAGTGTCCCATCCTGTCTTGTGTAATAAATCTATGCCATAAGTAGGTATTTAGCCGAAGAGGTGCTTTTGAGAAGGTGTGATGCACTGATTGTGCTGCAGTCGAGTGAAGGGTCATTTGCCACAGCCTGTCCCCTCTCTGTTCTTTGGTATCTTCACCACGTCGCTCATACTCCTTCTTTCTCATTTGCTGTAGCCTATATATAAACCTCTCTCTATTCTTCAGTCTCTCAGTGCATCACGTCGCTCATGCTCCTTCTCTCTGGCCTAACCTCTCTTTGTTCTTCAGTCTCAGCTGAGCAAAATTGAAACCATCCGGTGAATTACAACGCGCGGGCATAGATAGATAGATAGCTCACGGGGGAGTGCTTTAATTTCGAGCAGTATGGGGCTCGCCCCAATTAGCTATTTTCCAAAATTGCATGCTTGCCATCAGTGGCCTCCCAAACATTTCCCTCTAGAACCGCGCCACTGAATTCAGTGCTGGTTGGAAACCACCGTGTGATTTCTATCAGTTAAAAGTTTTTGCAACAAAGCACACTTAATTGATATTAATTTTCTTACTGTAGCCAACTTATCCTGTTACTGGATATGATGGAGTAGGCAAGATTGATGAAACATTCGGTGTAGATGACCTCCCACTGAATGAGCCTGGAGAGTGTGTGCTAACAGCGTGTTACTATGTAGAAGACCCTGATATTTGGCTGACCGACAATAACTTATATCTAGCAGATATTAAACCAACATGCACATTTGGTCAGTCAATTTGTCTTGAAATTTCAATAATAATCACGACTTGATTTTATTAAACCTAGGTCTCGACTCTCCAACTCAATCAACCATTGAAGAAACTACAAAAGTACTGTATACTTCAAGTTTGCTACAATCAAGCACAATTCAATCAACAATGTCTGCATCACAAACAACTGTTTCAACAATATTACCGTCTTCAAGTTCACAAATTCTGCCTTCATCTGTTGAACCTAAAGTTGGCATAAGTAAGTTCAGGCAGAATTCAGGTATATAAAAGTGGTCTGTAATGTTAACCTCACCCCAGGCCGGCCAGCTCAACCCCTGTATTTTAGAGAACTTGCCTGGGGATGATAATGATGATTGTGCATGTAGATTGCTTGAGCTTGACAATAAAAATTTCTTGCAAATACTTTCAAAATGGTTAACGTACTTGCATAGGTATTGACAAATTTAGCCATCCTCAACCAATCGTCTATTAATATGCCAGCAGCCAACTTTCTTGTTAATTACCTGCCTCTCAGTAATTTCTTCACCTGATTCAGAAGCATATTCATTTTTTCGTGAGTTTCCCATGACTTTACTGGATGTAGGTCTTTTTTTGAAGTTATGAGTTTAGGGTTTTGATTCCAGATTTCTTAATAATAGGCTACTGGCAAAAGTAAATAATAGAAGAGAGAGTATCCAACTCCAATATACCCGTCAGGGACACTCTCGGGAAAGTAACGTGACCAGCACGCGAGCAAATTGACGTTATCTGACTAGACTCCATGCATGCAGCTGCAAGTGTTTAACATATGCCTAGGCGATCGCGGGCGCGCGTACTAAGTAATGACGTTACACGATGAATAATAATACATGTACTGATAAACGTCATCTGCTCGCGTGCTGGTCACGTTACTTTCCCAAGAGTGTCCCTGATGGGTATATTGGAGTTGGATACTCTCTCTTCTATTATTTACTCTTGCTACTACCAGATTTATGTTTCCAAATTATTTTTCCAAAAATACATACAAAAATACAAAACGATGTGCATGTCATTCTCATTTTTGACAATGATATGTAATTTGCAGGTAATCAGACAATATTGCTAGCATCTACTATTCCATTGGCTATCATGTTAATTGTCATCCTAAGTATCAGAAGAGTAGGAATAAAAATTTATTTTATTATTATTTTATTATTATTATTATTATTTATCTATTTTATGTTTGTTTTATTTTGTTATTTGTTTATTTTTTTTCTCTGTTTTTTTCTTTTCTTTTTATTTCTTTGCTTATTAACTCTAGCGTAAATTTAGTAATTGTTTTGTATTTACTTTTTACATCTTATAATTATTATTAATAGTGCACATCTTGTTCTATTTTTTCTCCCTGTACTTTATGTAAACATAGTGTAGTCCTTCTGTTTCCTTGATTGCTCGGACAACTGCTGTTACTGTTCCCCCTTCAATTGTTTTTGTGGGCTTGGAGTAAAGTATGTGAAATAATTATAGTGATAACTATGAGCGAAACAAGCGGCGAGAAAGATGAAGTACTGCTAGAATTAGCAGTACACTATGTGGTTTCTGGCGGACAATACGCCACCGATCTGTCGAAGGACAAAAAGAGAGCAGTGCGGCGAAAAGCTACAGTGTTCCACACGAAGAGGAGCAAAAATCTTTTTTTACATTTTGGTTCATATCTCAGGAACCAAGTGTCCTATGATCATGTTGCAGGTACCATTATGATCCTCTATCCTTACTGAACATCCCGGTTCGTATGGCTTCGCGTCACGTGACGTAGGCGTGTCACAACATGGCGGCGTATCACACCCACTGGAATGACAGTTTTAGGTTAGGATTTCCAGAACTACTGCTAGTTAAGATTTCTTAAAGCTGCATTACAACTATCACCTAGAGCTCTAACCTTTGGGCAAGTGTCTGGCTTGAAATAGCGTTAGTTCGGCAACGGGAACCAAAAGATGGATTTCGCGACAAGCCAAAACTTTAGGTACGGGAAATCCGATTCCGTGGGAGTTAAGCTCCAATACTTGGAGACTGCACAGCCAATACATCCTTCCACACTTTGCCGCAAACTAAGCGTCCCTAGAAATGTTCACAGCGACAAACGAGACTCTTTCCTGCTCGAGTGCTGTTTTTTTGCCGCCATCTTGCGATTTTAATAGATTTTGTGATGTCACGCATAAATGTTGGCTGTGCATAGGGCGGTTGCATGTGACGTCAAAAACATTACGTAATTTACTTCCGGGTGGCAAAAATTGCTTGTTCTCAATGAAAATGTACAGTAAATTCAACACTTTGAGCGTGCACTGGACGCGTACGCAAGGTCGAGGAGCCGCGTTAAGGATGCCATGAGCTAGCTATAGCTGCCTGCTAGTCTGTAAGTAGCCAAAGTGCGTTTAAAACGCATCCCACTAAATTTTTTTGAGTAGTTGCTAGCGTCTTCTTAGGCTTACACATCATTTCTGGTAGCTGCAGATAGCTTGTGGCTGCCATAAAACAGCTTCTCGATCTTGCGTACGCGTCCATAGCCTCGTCCCCAGGCCAAAATTTTTCGCAACGAAAAACGCAAATGAACGAAACGGCGAAAAATAAAGGCCTGGTCTCTATTGCAAGGGTAATGAAGAACGAATTTCACGAACCCTCGGCGTTTAAGCACCGTTGCAAACATTTGTAGAGTTAGCTCCTTAGTTATGGTTTGCAGAAGGAGCTTTGCAGTTAAAGCCAACCTGTTTGCTATAGAAACTGCACTGCTAACCAGACGACAGCAAAGTGCTGACCACAACCAAGACAAGGTGTGTCAAGTGGGCGTGACCGTGAACACTGAGTATAGGTAGCCATTGCTCATGGCTTTGATAGGCTTTTTCTTGATATGTCTACACACCCCCAGAGCTGTCCTGCTGTTTAGATGGAATCTACAAGTACCTAGGTAGTCAACTATGGGCACGTTTGTCGTCAGAGAGGTCCAAGATGGCTGTCAAGGTGAGCCAGCCATACATAACTCGAGAACGAAAGCACTTTAGCAAAATCCACGAGTCACATTGCAAGCCATTGTTGTGCTAAGCCTGTTCATACCTTTACCGAGTATCAGAAGTGAGCGATGGTCTCTGCAGCTCGATGGACAGAACGAATGAACGAATGAACGAACGACAAACCAAGTACCGTAACCCTCGCGCATGCGCCGAGGGTTAATTAATGATACGCATGCATGAATAAAATTAAAGAGTCTGAGCGAGTTTAAAAACAAGAAACGAAATATAGCTAAGCAAACACGCACTCTAGAAGATTTGATCCGTCGGGAGGGAGTCTGAAGACAACCAGGGCAGCCAGTAAAACCATCGTTCAGTTGGAAAAATGGACTCGTGAAAGTCTTGGTACGCTACAGTTTCACGTGGGGTTTGTGAGGGCGCCAGTAGATCGGCTTAGACTTCCTGAACTAGTCCACACGTGTTTGCAATCTTTACGCTAAGCAGAGAAACGTGCACACAGTGAGAACTTCCATTTCAGTAGAGCGAGAATACAGACAAATACACGGAATGACGCAGTATCCTAGAAGAATACAAGGTTACGGATTCAGAATATCCTGCCGATTATACAGATTCTGTATAACGACTAACGCATGCGCACCAATACCCCTGCAATGGATACCAGGCCCTATTTTCGCATTTCGTTCCGTCATTCGTTTCGTAAAGTTAGCGAAAATTGGGCGTGGGGACGAGGCTAACGCGTCCAGTGCACGCTCAAAGTGTTGAATTTACTGTACATTTTCATTGGGAACGGGCAATTTCTGCCACCCGGAAGTAACGTGACGTCATATAAATGACGTAATTGCAACCGCCCTATTGTGTAAAACGTCTTGTAGCCCAGGCGACCCTAAGATCAAAGGCGCCGCACGGTGGTTATATCTCGTATACCATAGGAAATACGTATATTTTCCAGGAAGTGACGTCACATAGCAACACCGTAGCAACAAGATGGCGTCGTCGAAAAACGCACGCAAGATTACACTGCCGTCTTTCAGCAACGCGCTGTCATTCGCCTCTGGTGACTTCTATGGAGGCTCTACTACCTTGAGCGCTTCGTTTAGCAGCATTCTCGAGCTTCCTGGGCTACAAAATGGTTAAACCATGGCACCTCGGCGGTACACGATATAACCTCGGGGGTTAATTTTACTGCCCTCGTGCGCTTCGCGCCCTCGGGCGGTAAAATTAACCCCCTCGGTTATATCGCGTACCGCCTCGGTTGCCATGGGTTAACCTATACATAACTATTGAAAACACATTGAATCAGTGTAATAGTTATGATGCAACACATGCTCATAACCAACTTGTGACATCACAAAATCCATTAAAATCGCAAGATGGCGGCAAGAAAACGGCACTCGAAAACGGCATTTTTGACAGGTGATCAGTTACTAAACAAAATTGACCTTGTTACTTTCTGGATCTCAGCCGACGACCATTGGATGTAGACAATGTGTACAACCAAGACCAGGTCTGCATGCAGCTCTATGCTAGTGTATATAACATCTGGTATTGGTGGTAGGTACATGTTGTTCTCTGGGATGAAGAAGAAATATCGTTTCCAGAATTTGATGACATCTATGCTTCTGACATGGTGCAAAATATGGTGACAGTATAGACCTTTTGCGATGGGCGGGGCGCGCACGTATGTCGTCATGGTAAATGTTGTAGTAGCCATTTTGAGTGTCAAAAGGGCGCCAAAATTATTAACTGTGATCGACTGAGCGACATGGCTGCAGTGGCTGAATCTCGCTTCTCCTATTACTACAAGACATTGAACACAAAGGACCAAGATAGGTACAGAGAGAAGCTAGCAATGTTGGGCGGAATGGCAGATCCGTACGTAACGATAGCGGACGGCGGCCGCTCGGCTAACTACAGTCGTATCGAGTGGCAAGACTGGCCTGATGTGCATTATCCCGACATCTACAACTACTTTATATCATCTTTAAGTCCCTGTACTCATGAAGAGCTCAAGGCCTACAAAAGTATGGAGGGATACAAGTATATGATTGATGGCTGGGTCAATGATATCGTAGTTTTTGACATACCGTGCTGTTCCAAGGCTGCTTACCTCGTCACTGGCAAAGTCAAGCACTCACAGAAGTTGAGCTGTTCTCCTCTCAAGCCATGGGTAGTGGTGCAGAAAGAAGGCATAGTAATATGTGCACACTGTGATTGTGTGGCTGGTTTAGGCGAGTCGTGTTCTCATGTCGCAGCCCTTCTTTTTGTTCTAGAAGGAAATAGTCAGCTCAGAAAGGATATTTCTTGCACATCCATGCCCTATTACTGGCTACCACCTGCTTTCAAAGCTGTACCCTTCGCACGCATTCATGAAATTGATTTTACTTCTCCGAGCATCAAGCACAAGAAGCTGTTAGACGGTGAGCAAACAGCTTGTTCTGCAAGTAGCTCTTCAGCCTCTAAGAGCCTTAAGCCCACTGCAGATCAGCTTGACTCCTTATATAAGACACTGTCTAGTTGTAAGACAAAACCTGTTCTCCTCTCCATAACACCGGACTATTCAGATGCCTATGTACCTCTAGAAGCCCAAGGTGTTCTACCTTTACCACTAAGAGCCCTGTACAATAAGGACTATCTGCTGCTGTCCTACACAGATTTGTTAGACAAATGTGAAGGTGTCAGTCTAACGATAACAGTAGAGCAAGCACGTTTGCTTGAAGAAAAGACAAGACAGCAAGCTAGGTCTACGATTTGGTTTGAACAAAGAGCAGGAAGAGTCACGGCGTCAAAGTTCAAGGCCGCCTGTCATACTGACAGTACTCAGCCTTCAGCTTCTTTGATCAAATCAATTTGTTATCCGGAAAGCAACAGCTTCAAATCAAAGTCCACAGATTGGGGTTGTGCACATGAGAAAACAGCTCTTGAAGCTTACTGCAGTGAAAACAAAACCAATCACACGCAATTTACGGTCTCTTGTTGTGGATTGATCATCAACCCCTCCCATCCCCACATGGGTGCAACACCTGATGGGATTGTGACTTGTGAATGCTGTGGCCGTGGTGTGCTAGAAATCAAATGTCCCTTTTCGTGCAAAGACAAATCGTTTGTCGAAGCAACTACCAATTCCAGGTTCTTTCTTACTGAGGATGATGGGGTTTTTACACTCAAACGAAACCACGCTTACTACTACCAAATTCAGCTACAAATGAAACTTTGTGAAACTACATTTGGTGACTTTATCGTGTGGCGTGATGGTGAGCTCATTGTAGAGAGAATTTATATCGACAACTCTTTTCTTGTTCAAGCTTTGGAAAAGGCTACTACTTTCTTTAAGCTTGGAATTCTTCCAGAAATTCTAGGGAAATGGTACACTAGATTGCCCGAATATCAACATGAGACTCAGGCATGTACTGTGGATGACGTATGGTGCTACTGCCAATCAGAGGCGGAAGGAACAATGATCGCCTGTGACAATGAACACTGCTCTATCATATGGTTTCATATGTCATGTCTTCATCTCAAGACTACACCTAGAGGTAAATGGTATTGTCCAGATTGTAGAAAGAGATCATCAAACAGAAATTAGACACTATTATTAATTTTTGTTCATCTTATCACAGCCCTCTTGTAAACTTATTCACTTATCATAATCTGTCTATATTATCTTCACGATCATTTTTAATTAAATGGTACAACAGACTCACAACAATTACACAAAGCAGAACACACGGTAACAATCTTGTCTATCATACTATAATCTGTACCGGAATTACACATGATTAAACTTATTGGGAGGGTACACTTTAAGATCCTATACTTCAGTTTTAGTAGGCCGATAACACGTTCTACATGTATGCGCACACGTGCTAGTTCACGAGTGGTGTCTACTTCACATTGACTGAGCTGGGGCTTTCCTTTAGTAAATGCTGGTAACTTGACCTCAGCACAGAACAACCCAGCCGCCTCATAAATGTTAAAGCCCCTGTCAGCAAATATTAAATCTCCATTCATTAAGTTCTCCAAAATGCCGCAGTTCTCAGTCAAATGCACATCAGAGCCTCATCTCTCGGAAATCTATAAAACTTCACTCCGGATCCCTTCTCGTATCTCCTCTTACATCCAACTGCAACGCAACACTTTCCCATACTTCAGCACTGACGGATAGCTCTCGAATGCTACAGGCTAGCTATTTTGACACTCAAAATGGATACTACACCGTTTACCATGACGACATACGTGCGTGCCCCGCCCATCGCAAAAGGTCTATTGACAATGATTGTTTGTCCTCTTAGGATAGTGATGACGATGAGGTGTTTAGTGATGATCGAAGAGGAACGGGACACTGAAGAGGGTCACCCAGTTAGCAAGAAGAGAAGAACAGAGGTGAGTTTTAGCAGCAACTAAGCTGCCTTGCCTCATTCTGGTACTGTAGACTCCTTACGAGAGACTGAGAAGAAAGCATCTTTGGAAAAAGAGGAGGTAAAAGACACATGTAGGTAGATGTATGCATACTTTTCTTTTTCTACAGAGAGCAACTTTTGTTCAAATATAAAGAGTTCTCTTGTCACGGCACTGCAGTAAGTGATCAGAGGGAGAGTTAGTTGAATTTTCTCTTAAAAGTCATCTTTAGTGATGTTTGAGCTAGCATGGAAGCTAAGCAGAGACTCTAAAGACATTGTATGGTGAGTGTTCTATTGCTTCGTACATTGACTGTATCTTGCTACACAGGTGGGGTATCATTGGTTTGACAGAACAGTACCTTCATGAGAAGATAGACAGGTAACTAGAGAGCCTAGCTCATAGGGAGCAGTGTGTGATGAGGCTCTGCTCTTGTTGTTGTAGAGAGACATATGTCAGTGGTATTCACAGATTACAGCCTCAAGTTCTTAGATTGAACAGAAGGTTTGAGTGAATTATTGTGGAAACACCACACTCTTGTCTCTATAGTGATGATGATACCATCTCGTCTATCAATTCACTGAAGATCACATTCGAGAATGAGTATCTTTGTCAGTAGTTAGACCACTTGTAGTGTGATCTTGTGTTTGTTGCTCTCCTTGACTCAGTGACATACAGACTTCGTCTGGTACTGTATCGTCACTGGACACTATACGACAGCTTGACACACTCCACCTACACCAGCTGCAAGTGAGCTGAAATGATACATTGTGCTCAGTGTGTCTGCTGTAGGTTCAAGGTCTGGACAATGAAGGGACAGAAGAAGCTGCTAGAGTTCCTAGCTGACATGGGGTAGGTAGTGTGTCAGGAGTAGCATCCAGTGTTTGTCTCCTTGTCATGTTAGCCTGCCATTGGTTCAATCCAAGCAGAAATACTCAGCCATGGACATGGAGATCAAGGAGAATCTTCGAGAGTGGTTGGTGACGTCTGCACGCAAGTACAAGTAAATTATATAAATTTCGTATAAATTGTTGTGACGTATTTCTGCTCTTATTGTTCTCAGTTTGGATGATATGACATATGGAACATTCGTAGCCCAGCTGGGATACAGACATCAAGTATGTGCTGCTGACATGGTTCACTGTGTGTCTGCATTGCTAGATAGTCAGGTGAGAGGAAGGAGAGTGAGTAAGTCATCTTATAAATCACTCATGTACGCAGGATAAGGGAGGATTCCTAGTAGCAGTTGAGGCTCTGACAAGGTAACCAACAACTAAATCTCTCTTGTTGTCTTGTGAATTTTTCTTCCTTCAGAGGCAACATGGAGGTAGTTCACAAGGGCATCGAGCTTGCTAAACAACAGGTGAGGAGTGACTAATGGTGTGTTGAACGCTGTGACCCTTCTTCCCTTCAGCAAACAGCGATCGTCTCTCAGGTCAATAACCTGATCGATATGCATCAAGTGATTCGAGCTGGACCATTCCTGTATGCTTGTATGGATGAGGTACGCTAATACAACTGGGACCACAGTACTTGATTCTGTCTGTAGGGAGCCTCATGCTCCAAGCACTTCTCCTGCCCAGTAACGTTGGGTCGACTAGTCAGATTCCTCCGTGATGTCTGGATTATGCATGTAAGTCATGTGATCAAGAGATTAACATAACAGTACAATGTGTATGTTATCGTAGACCAAGAAAGCAAAGGACCTTCCATTTGTTGTGTGTGCTGTGCCTGACACATCTGGTTAGCACACATTGCATCCAGCAGCACACATTATAACTGTCTATTTCCGCTCTAGGGAACTGCCTGACTATTGGTGTCCCAGCATATGCTGATGACACTCACAAAAGGTATTACAAGTCCATGTATCAGGTTTACTTCTTTTCTGTCTCAGTGAGTTCCATAGAGCATTTGTAGCGGCAGCTCAACGTATACAATCTAACGCATCCTTCAACTATTTCAACGGTTCAGGTAAGAAACGCTTTGATAGCTCAGAACTTGCATGATGAGGTACGAACGTGTCATAATGTGAGCTCTTCTCCAGCAATCGATTTACCGACAGAAGACAGAGGACAGTTTATAGATGCTCTATCATCACTGTTTATCTAATATCACACACTCCGTGTATTATTTATTTTTTTGTAAGCAAGTACTATTATAGTTGACCCTTAACCGCCAAACAGAGTTGAATAATGAAAATGTGTCATGAGTTATTGGACTAATCTATCTTAGTTCTGACTGGTTTTGTCCCATTTTTCATTTTCTTAAATCGCTTGAGTATGTTGATCAACATTGGAATACCGATTGGAAGGAACAGTGGAATATAAATAGCAAACCTGCAAAAAAGGAGATAAAAAGCACTTATAGTGGTGCGTGTACTTACTTCTGGTCATCAGGGAAGTACAAGAGTGCCAGTATGGAAGGATCATAGAATGCGTTCTCTGTATCAGGGTGACATTACTGCAATACTCATCTCTCTCTGGTACTCACCAGCATTGAGCATGGCTGACTTGGCGTGAGTATAAGCCTCCTCTAAGTCACCATCTTCAGCCAGAGAGTAGCTCTATCATATCACAAAGCGTCATTACTATGTACAAGTCATCTAGCTCACCTTGATTAGATCTTGAAGTGCCTCCTCCACCTTTCAGATCAACAAAACATGTTTCTCAACCATAGAATCGATTATTAACCTGAGACTGTATGTGGTCTCCTATAACCATGTTCTTGACTTTGTCCAGTAACTGAACTAGCGATACTAGAGAGCCGACAGCAGTGGAAGCGCTCTCCATCATCTTGACAACCAAAAGCTGATCCTCAAGCTATATAAGAAGATCACATCACATCAGTATCAGATCATCACGTCATACCCAATCAGTCGATATGCCGGGCTCAACAGTGGGATAGTGCCGTTTCAAACATTCCTCGTGATTCAGCTGCTTGTCCTAAGCAAACAGATAGCTCACTAGATGATGAGTAAGCGAGCGTGATGTACACCCACCGCAGACGGTAGACCTAGTAGCAGTTTGAGGTACTGTACAAACAGAGGCATCACAGACTCCATGTCCACTATTAGAGGACCGACACGATGCTTCACTGCTCTTGATCCATTGTGATTAAACACGGCCACACCTCCCCACTGAGGGATCAGAAATGAATCGGCAGGAGGGCTGCTAGAATCTAAAACCAAGTCATCAATCATGCTGTAATAAACAAAGAGTACCTTTCTTCTCCTTGATGTGCAAAGGAACTTCATTTAATCTCGGAACGTATACCACAAAATTAAGTCCCGGCCATTGTGACACATGAGAGCCTAGAGCAAAAAACAACGTTGTAATCTACCAAAAATAATCAATGGTACCCAGTTTAGCCTCTAGACTGCTGATCAGAGGAGGCAACTGATCCACAGTCAAAATATAGCTGTCATCCTTTTTAGACCACTTTGACTTGAGATTGGTACTAGTGTAATAGAATACCTACATGTATAATGAATGACAAAGCAAGTACCGTAACCCTCGCACATGCGCCAAGGGTTAACAAACAACAAGACAGAGCTGACTTTAACTGCATATTGACCTGTGAACTTATTGTGAATTTTCCGAGCCTGGATATCCCCTTGCTGCTGATGAAAGGTAGCAAAATTGCTGTAGGGATACAATAGCGTAGCAACAAGCTCGCACAAGGTGGATTCTTACAGTTGGTAGCATTTTCCACATTCCAAGTACAGTCCAGTTCGGCTGGGTCTGGAACAAGAAACGTGATTGTCACCTGATAGCCTGGAGAAAATAGCACCATTAGAACGCGATGTAGCAGTACGTAGTCCACCTTCAGAAGATCTTAGTTGTCTAAGTCCCTCCATATCAAACTGCACAGGTATAAATACCATGCACAGTGTACATCCATTGCTATCTTGTTGTCTAATACCTGAGCTTGTCTATCTCTGAGTAATCTCATAACAGTGCTGTTCACCACTGCATGCCCACTCAGCTGTCTCACAGCCTCTTCCACTCTAGTATGCAGTTCGATATCTGAAACACCAAAAATGAATAATTACGCTCTCAATGTGGTCTTGGTAACCTAACTTACCTTTCTGATATTCAACCACAGCGTGCCTCTGATGAGAGTAGAACACACCATTTTTGTCACTATCAGCACACGGCAAGCTACCACTGGGGACCAGATAGACAGTGTATTTACCCACGGATGAATTGAAGGCATCAGAAACTGCACAAATCACCATTATGCAACATAAGATAGCAGTACAGTCATTTTGCACCTCTGAATGGATCTTTCTGCAGCTGACTCAGAATAACATTTCTTTGCAAGTTACCTAAAACAGTACAATACTACAGGAGATAACACACACATGTAATTGACTACCTGGTCTGAGAAAGTCAACATTATACACCAACTCACTGATGACATCTTTTTTCCCGACTGCAGCGGAAAGACACAGAAATGAAAGCATCATTGTACGGTACCACCCTAGTATCACCTCTCTCTCTTAGTCTCTGTTCCAACTGTTGAGTATTTAGTGGATTCTTGTCACCTTCTAATAGATCCACTATTTTAACTGTGTATGCAATCGTTGGAGGGATCTAGAAGACAGCATTGTGATCGATCGTGATCAATCTTATATGCTCACTGAGATATCTGAAAGTTGCTCAATTTCATTGTACGGCAAATGGCAACGGTATACTTCAGTTGTTTTCCACCAGAGCGGTACACCAATACATATGCACACACCCAGTACGCTCAGCAGTGACAGTAGGTCCTTGGAAACTGGAATCATGGCGAAGAGGAGATTGCGAGTGCCCCGAAATTACACGTGTAGCCCCGCCCATATAGCACACGTGCGCGAATGGGGGGCGTTAATCACTGCGTTCCTTTTGGTATCCGTGGATATGGTAAAGTGCTGACTAGCCATGTCTGGACGCGGAAAAGCTACTAGGAAGAAGCGAGTGAGTCGCTCGGCTAAGGCGGGATTGCTGTTCCCTGTGTCCAGGATCCAGCGCTATCTGAAAGCCGTCAATCTCCGGTACAGAATCCGGCAGGGATCACCAGTCTACCTGAGCGCTGTCTTGGAGTACCTTGTCGCTGAGATCTTGGAGCTCGCGGGAAATGCTGCGCGGGATAACAAGAGACGTATAATCACTCCGCGACATGTTCTGCTCGCCATTGCAAATGATGATGAGCTGGCCAAGTTGCTGAAGGGAGTGACCATCAGCCAAGGAGGAGTCTTGCCCAATATCCATGATGTACTTCTTCAAAGGAAGAAAGGAAATTCGAAGAGACGCACTTCCACCTCGCTGCCTGTTCCAAGTCCTGCTAGACCACAGAAACGACATGCAGTGGCTGTGAAGAAACCTCCATCAGCTAAACGACCTAAGAACGTCACTCTCGCACGTGAGGCATCAGGTAGTGTGCTTCTCAATGAGAAGATTCTTGCTGGAGGGCAGAAGCTGACTGTAGTCCAAGGTGACATATCCAAGGTGTCATGTGATGTAGCCGTCCATCCTACCAACTCATCTCTTGCTCTAGCTGGAATGTGTGGTTCTGCCCTAAGCAAGGCTGGTGGGTCTAGCTTCACTTCTCTTGTCAATGCTAAAGCGCGTGAGACATCGCTAGGAGTAGGAGAGGCAGCCATCACTGGCAGTGGAGCACTGAAATGCAAGCATGTCATCCATGTGCATAGCCCTACTTGGAACTCTACTGATGCTCTGCCTAACCTAGAGAAAGCCATCACATCTTGTCTTGATCTAGCAGAGTCATCTAAGATCGGCACTATAGCATTCCCATCGATAGCTAGTGGTCAGAACAGCTTCCCAAAGCAGACATCAGCTCAGACAATCCTTCGCTGTATTCGAGACTACTATGGGTCTGCTCGACGCTCTTCAGTGAAGAAAGTTATTTTTGTACTCTATGATATGGAGTCAGTCGGTATTTATACCTCTGAACTGGGGCGCCTAGAATAGGGAGTTTATTTTTATATTATAGCAGAGTTTATACAAAGAAGATAGATGCAGCATTAATTATGATTCAACTTAGAATTTTATTGCAATAATTAACAATTTTTGTCAGGAGCACGTTGGCCACGCCTATTGTAAGCTTCGCGCGAAATGAGCTCTCGAAGTACGTTTCGTTTAGAGACTCGTAGCAGAGCTAGGGACGACATTAAGAGAATTGTACAGGCTGTAGACAAAGTCAGAAGATGGTGGGTCAATGTAGAATTCACAGTATTTGTGACATTCTTTGCCAGGGAGAAGAAATGGGTCGATTTAGGTCTTTCAAATTCGTTAAAAGTCTTCAAGTGGGTCCCAAGTAGGTCCATCATTATTCTATAAGACCATGCATGATTACTAGTGTCGTGTTTTGTGCATAGTACGTGAAGAGGTCAAAGATGAGGAAGAAAATAACAAAGAGAATGAGGTGACAGGTGTAAATGTGTCATGGGTGTGTAGATTATCGTTCTTCCTTGCAGCCGATGGAGGTGACCAGTGAACCATCTTCAGTGACCCTTGAACCAACTCTCATGCAGCAAAACTCAGTTCTATCCTCAATGCTCACACACGACCCCACGCCAACTGGTGAGTTAGCATATAACACTGACGATGACTATTTTGCTCATCCACAGATTCTCTGCCTCAAAACTTCTTGGAGGAGGATGGAGGTGACAGCCATGTGTCACCTACTGGCAGTTCTCAGCCAGTCAGCAGTAGAGAAGAGTCCGTTTCTACTGACAATACCAGCAATGCCGACACGCAACAAAAGGAGCCCCAGAATCAATAATTCTTTTCCTGAGACGTTCACTCTTTTAGACACAAGACACATGTGCACTACAAATAACAAAACTGTTTCATCTATCTAACAATGTGTTTTTGTTTTGTATTATTTAATAAACAGTTTATTGTATCGTTACGACACCAACTTGTCACACCAAATACCAAACAACAACCAAACTGACAAGCCTGAGAAAGGGAACTTCAAAATATACATATGCTTAGTGTTGTAAATGTTAACAATAACTAAAACTAAAACCTATTTTAGTAAGGGTCAAATCATTATTGTTAACAATAACAAACTATAACTAAAATTAGACCGTTATTGTAAAGTGATTAAAAATGCAAAAACCGATCATGTGAGACATGATTGATAGCATCTTTTTCATGTGATTGCTGTAATACAACATGTTTCAAGACCTTATCACAGCTAAGAAGGCAATTCTGCTATTTCTATTAAAAAGCAACACATCTCGCTAACACTAATAGCACGCTAATAATAATTCACAATAACTAAAACTAAAAATTAATGTTCTTAATTTTCTTGTTGACAAATTATAACTATAACTAAAAACCCATTACTTTTACAACACTACGATGATATGCTCACTTGTCACAGCATCAGAGCCTCCACACAAGCAAGTGCACTCATTACTGACAGCAAGACCTTGATGGAATTTGATTGTGTTAGTAGTAAAATTAGCATTTCCACTAGCAAGCGTGAAGTACACAAAGTTGTTAGTTAACACAATGTCTTGATCATCTCGAGTATCCAGTAGTCACAAGAAGATAAGAGTGATGTTGCCGTCTCGTAGAATAGCATATTCTGCTTCAAGATTTTGATTCATATCTAGAACAGGCATCTGATGACTAGGTGACCACCTGAAGGAAACAAGAAAAATTGAAATGACTACCTATGACTGTCAGAGACTACCTGTCATCCACAAATGAAATAATTATGTTCATCAACCGCTCCAACTATGACATCAGTGTTTGGCTAAAAATAAATCTAATAAGAGCATAAACAGTTGACAATACGTGTACCATTTCTTTGTCGTTTGAGAAGTCAAGGGCAATATAGTGTCCATTTTCTGATGGTGCTTCAACCACGAATGTCACTCGAATTTCCATAACTGTCCATGAAATTCTTGCAGTACCCAATGTTGTAGATTTCAATGTTGTAGAGTTCTTGCATACTATAGCAGTTAAAAATTATTTAGTTGTGCAGGTAAAAATTGAATTACTATATTCAACTGTTATTTTTTCACCAACTGATTAGGTACTAACCAGTCATATTTTCATTTTCTCTTAGAATAGGAGTAGATGCTGCGTCCCAGTGAAGTTTCAGTACTTGAACAACAGTGTATCTGCAGTTTATATGTATAACACAGGCACAAATGCATGCATGATGCACAGAAGCATTTTACCTGAAAACCACATCCCCTGTTCCTGCACTTGGTGTCCACTGGAATGCAATGCTACTCTTATTAATAGCTGATGTTTGTGTGAACTCTCCAGTAGATGGAACACAATTGTGTTCGTGAATCTCCGAGGTGCTAGGTTCATCGTCATCATCCAACAGCATCAGTTGACCACCTATAATGCTCTGATCTGCTGCTGCCCTGAGCTGCACTAGAAAACCACGAAATTCTTCAGTATTGTTTCCACGCAAAGTTACTACAAAAAGTATTTTGGGTAAAAAATGAGTGTGCATTGTGGTCCAGCAATATCCAGTATGAAAGGATTCGTGTCAAGACTAGTTCCATTACCATGAGGACCTCGTGGGGTTAAGTTGATGCAGGTTACAGGCGAAGCACCGCTAGATAAACCTGTGACTGTGCTAAACTGCAGTAAAGAAAGCAATAGAACTGCAACTGTGGTAGCCATCGGAGAGACACTACTGATAAAGGTAATAAAATCTGCAATAAATAAACAGGACTAGAACTATTTATGTTGTCCGCATTTTTTAACTCCGGTTTCTCATTTTTAATTCAAAGCTAGCTATTTTGATTTCCCGCTTTAAACATCACGTGATCAATGACGTATTATCATATAGGATTCGATTCATTCACAATTCATAGCGCACCCGGGTCCGGGAGTCCGGGACACTGACATGGCGTCGCGAGAATTCGGACACTCTCACAAAACGAAGGAGAGACAACGGTACCAGGTCACTGTAAACCCCGAACCAGCCAGGTAAGAATCTATGGCTAAAAATTGCTTTAGATAGTCGCTCCAGAGTAGTAAAATTGTCTACTTTTGAAATGTGA